>JAFFZR010012752.1:0-16628 GCA_018397195.1 Lethrus apterus | reverse complement strand
TATGACTGTATGAAGGGAAAATGGAGGTAGGTACATGCCAAATAAAGGTTTTTTTATATCATTTTGAAGGAAACTGGACACGAAACAGAAAGGTGGGAGAGGGCGATGAAGTACCAAATTTTGTGAGACAAGGGGCTTAGGAGAGACAAGCAGAACAAGTGGGACAATTTGAACAAGTAGATTAGGTTGGGGTGGTTTCAAATTTGCGACTACATTTCATAAGAAAGATATTTTTACTAAATTTAAATGCAAATCATGGGCGATTGTGCCACAAATTTCAACAATATAAGTAGGTAACATACACTCCGACGATAGACACAACTGTTGATAATTTTCCACCTAAAGTTGTTTCAATACGCACCTGAGTTTCCTAACGAAGACCTCAAAAGCGACACACAAAAATAACGCCCTATCATCAGACTTGCCTATTCTTGGTACTCCGAGCCGGATTCAAACAAAAACTAGAAAGCTGAAATTGATTCGAGATTTTGTGGCAAAATCAAGAACATCGAGGATTTCAAGTAACGCGACGCTAAAAGTGTTAATCGCAATTTACAGTTCGGCTAGACAGCAGCGAGGACGTTTGACTTCATATCTCAAAAAACGCCGGAAACAATAATTTAACTGTTTTGTCCGAAATTGGGGGTTCATCGGTTCTAACAGTTGACTTTTCAACACATTTTTGATATTTTGAGCCGCTGCACATAGGAGTATATGTACTAAAAACCTGGCCAAAATTATTTCGTGATATATATCATGTGGAAAACCATAAATAAACAAACAGAGGCAGTTTTTAAACGTTTATTACACAAAAATAAGAAAAAAACTGTTAAAAGTAATAGAATTTAATAATCGAAATCAGATTCATCGTTTTCATCATCTTCCTCTTCGTCACTGCTTTCGATTTGTTCATCCCATTCAGGGAGTAGAAGACTTATAGTTTCCGAACAGAACGGCTTGCTTCTCTTACGTGGTTGTTTTCTACTGCTGCTTAAAAATGGGTCCGAAGATAACAAAAGTCTATTTAATATATCCCTATTACATTTCACCCTGTCAAATGTTCTGGAGAAGTTCTGCCTATAGANAGACTTATAGTTTCCGAACAGAACGGCTTGCTTCTCTTACGTGGTTGTTTTCTACTGCTGCTTAAAAATGGGTCCGAAGATAACAAAAGTCTATTTAATATATCCCTATTACATTTCACCCTGTCAAATTTTCTGGAGAAGTTCTGCCTATAGAGCCTGAAATGCTTGTTGCGAGCTTCAGCAGCCTCTTCCGAAAGCTGCCCGATTGGTAGTATCGATTGCGAAATAACTGTAGCACCATGTATTAAAATTTTGTGTACAGTGGGCGACATTGGATGCCATCCATACAGCTGCACGTAAAGTGTCACAGTTTCAAATGTGTAGGCATCAATTTTTTTTATATCTATTGCATGACCTGTGGAAATTGTTTCCAGTATCACTTTGAACCTCTGGATTAATCGTGAGTCAATTCCAGTGATCTGGGAAGCAGCTTCCGGATCAGAAAAAATCTTCTGGAAGTATTGCCATCGTTAGTGTTCCCGAAACCTGATTTTGGTATATCCACTAAAAGATCCATTTCATCTCCAAATGCTTTTTGGATTTTCTTTTTCCTCTCTTTTAGATTTTTTTTTTCTCCTCAGCGGACCTAATTTGCCATTTCTTGATAGTGAGCTTATAGGAGAGATGAAGTAAAGATTCAAAGAATCTAATTCGTGTGTGAAGAATCGATAACCCGAATTTTAAAGTATTGGGATTGACGTCAGTTCCTTTTATTAAATTATTAAATTTTTTTGACGTAAGCCCACAAATATAGCACCTCATTGTAGAAGATGTATTGGTAACTGCGTTGCATACCTTGGCGTCCACCATTGTTGGTAGTAATTTATGATCTACGTAAACTATCCCATTAGCGGTTGATATTTCAGATCTTCTTAAGTTTTTTACTTGATTGTCTATATATTTAAATTCGTCATTAGTGATATTTTGAGTCTCATGAATAAATCTTATTCTAATTGGTCTGCAGAACCTTGGAGATGAAGGCACTGGATTCTGCCATATAATTCTTTTTCGTCCGTTGGTTATTGTTTGTAGACGTAATGGCACTAGAGAACTTTGAAATATGTTTGCATCACTATATGTATGGTTTTCAAACTTTTGTTTATATTACGATTGCTGAGATCCATCGCAACCCCGTTTTATAATTAATTTAAAATGTTTCTTTTCGTCTTCGGTGCAACGTTCTATAACGTCCTCCAAATACTTACACAAACGTATGGATGTGTGGTTAAGTAAATCTTGTAACAGAATTTCCGCTCTGTTACTCTCATTGACTGCTCCTCTGGATAGCAATCTGTTTTGGCCTTTTTTATTAAGGAATAGCAGGGATATATATTTTTATTTGTACTGTGTATTATTTCCCATTGTCTTCTACTAAAATCTTCTTCAATGAAGATAGCTAAGGCTTCAGATTGTGTGTGCTTTTTTATTTTATTTTGTTTTATTGAAGAAACCACTTTTCGGAACTTTGTAGCTCTTGTAGGTGTCAAAGTGATGTCTTTTATTATTTTAGACACGTCTTTATTTCCTTCAGCATGTTGACTCATTTGAGCAGCATAAGTTAATTCTTCAGTAGATGCTTTATCTCTCGAATCTTTTGTTTTTCTTCGCTTGGACCTATCACTAGATTCTTCGAAATCTTTTGATGGTCGACCCGGTTTCACTAAACTCCAGATGGCAAATTTTAGTGTGTTTTGAAGCCACTGTTCGTTTTTTTTTTTTTTTTTTAAAACCGTTTCTTGTTTGTGTTTTTTTTATTTTATTTTGTTTTATTGAAGAAATCACTTTTCGGAACTTTGTAGCTCCTGTAGGTGTCAAAGTGATGTCTTTTATTATTTTAGACACGTCTTTATTTCCTTCAGCATGTTGACTCATTTGAGCAGCATAAGTTAATTCTTCAGTAGATGCTTTATCTCTCGAATCTTTTGTTTTTCTTCGCTTGGACCTATCACTACATTCTTCGAAATCTTTTGATGGTCGACCCGGTTTCACTAAACTCCAGATGGCAAATTTTAGTGTGTTTTGAAGCCACTGTTCGTTTTTTTTTNTTTTTTTTTTTTTTTTTTAAGAACCGTTCATGCTTGTAGTTTTCTTAAATTCGCATTTAAAATGGCTCAAAATGTGTTTCAATTTGTCCAATTCATTTTCAGGACATTTTGAAAGCTCAATAATTTTTTTCTCCAAAAATGAAATCTTATCATCCATTTTTCTTTCCGGGCATTCTCGCATATCATATAACTGCTTTTTCGTCATAATCTTAAAATTCCCAATAGTATCTAAATATAAAAAATAATTTATTGTAAATCATGTAAAATACCAAATCGATTATCAATACGTTTGAGTGTCTGGTAAACAAAAGGGCGGAAAAAAGCGGAACTTTTTCTTTTGGAATTCGCTTAAGAAAAACCTAAACTTAATTTTAAATAACAGTTTATTACTCGGAAGTGCCCGGAACACATTCAAAAACACTTTTGTATATTTTCTTAACAAAAAAAGGAGTATTTCTGAATGTTTGCTTTCAGTAATTAAAAAAAATATTGACGGATCTGTAAATTTATTATAAGGAGATAATAAAGTACATACCTTCACCTTCCATTTCTATGTTGTTTATCAGACTAACTACACACACAAATATTTTAAAAATGACGGTGTCGAGAAAACAATACGCACTACACGACGACTGAGTTCCGACCGCCTGTGTGCCGCACGGTGAATGGCAATGGGCGCGAGAGATGCGAGATGTCATAAACCACTTATTCAGCTATTAAAAAATGATGGTTGCATCATGTTGTACCATACTTTAAGAATTCGACTTTTGGCCAGCTTTTTAGTGTAAATATTCCTATGTGCGCCGTCCCCCCATTTATCTTTCCAACAACGTCATCCATTTTGTTTTGGGTTCATAAAAGCGACAGTTTGTTATCAACTTTATAGAATCTCATAAACAATCTGGACAATCGATTAAATGAAAAAAATGTTTAGCGTGACTAACCTACCAGTTTATGATGTTTTGTAATAAACAAATGGAAGTACTCGAGGCGCGTAATCCATTAAGTTCTTCGTTTCAATTCATTTAAAGCTTTTTTTATTATTGATCAGGTTTCCATGGTGAAATATTTATTTGATGTTTACAACAGACGTTTTAGCATCGGTGCCGAGAAACATTCGAAGAACGTCCGCGAAAATGTCCGTCGACGTTTTGGACATTTTGCGACCACTTTACGTATTTTTGCGCATTAGCGGCTTATCCGCAGTCCGAATCAGCGAAGACGGTAAAATCGCCTCACATGACGTGCGCTTGAAACTGACGTCCGGTTGCTTTACGATTTTGACTTTGTTCTCATTACCGATCGTCTGTTACGTTACCGGTTTCGGGGGATTAAGTAACCTTGTGGAATTATTGAACACGATTTATGTGTTCGCCTTGTGCTTAAAGGTGTTCGTGGCCGGAACATTCAGAATCGTGTACAGGGAGAAAAATGTCGAGGTATGGAAAGCGCTCGTCGAATTGGGAAAAAAGTGCGACGACATGAAAATCTTAATTGACTCAAAACGCATCAAGTACGGCGGCACAATCGTGATTCTTATCCAACAAGCGATTAAATTGTGTAGCTTGTATTATTTAATTTGCAATAACGAATCGAAATGGAAGGTAGTGCTGTGGCCGATTTTGTCGTTGTTGATCGAGACGAATTTGTGTATGATAAGGATGGAATACATGACGTTGATTTCCATTCCGCAGAACTGCTTCGACGAACTGGACAAGATGGTCGCGAAATGTGGTACGGAATCTGTCGCGATAAACATCGACATGAGAAAAATGCAAAAATTTTACGCCGAATTATGTAGCGTTTCCAGAATGATCGTGAAGGCGGTTTCCCCGCAAATTGTCGTTTTCATGGGCGAGTGCATCATGATTTTAGCGGCGATTTCTTACATGTTTTTTTCCAAAGTCTACATCAGCAAGAACACCAACGAGTTAAATATTGGCTTTTCAGATTTCATATTTTGGATCGTTGATTGTACCATTTCTCTTTCGATGATAATCGTTCCATCTGCGTTGTGCGTGCGTAATGTAAGTTTATCACATTTTTAATTTCCATCCATTTAACGTCAAGTAGTGTTAAATCATATGTTCTTTGACGAAGCGTGCCGAACTAATCGCCCCATCCTCGACCTAATTACCGTTGAATTTCCACTAACATTTTTACAAAATAATCCATTCAATATAAAAAAAAAGTAATCCAACCCAATCCATCAAATTCACAACGGAAATCATCCAATTCAATCTGACCAACTCAGCAACGTAGGTACCAGTTTTATAATTTATAATGTTGCAGACACCTCGACGGTAGTTGCAAATGAATAATGGTAGCATGACCCCGTTATTATTTTTCTTGTCGCGTGCAGAAGCTTCAAGATCATTTAAATTCCTGTCGACTGCGCGAAAATTAAGTGACATTTTTTGGACCGCTGGCATATTAATCGCCCAGATTTTAATTTTTTCAGTCGCTTTACTCTTTGATCTGGAACTCCCATTTTATTTTAATTAATGTGTAAAATAATTTTTGCTCCATTTAATTCATATTTATTTTGATTATACAAGAAATTAATGTTTTTTTAATATTGCACGTCAATCACTAACTATCTATCTATCTAACTTATCTATCTCCCCGTTCGTAAACTCAATTATTTTAAACGGTTCAATTGTTTTTCGATCGTGTTGCCATGGTGAAATTTTCACTACAATAGCCGTTGCGTCGTCGATACACATTTCGAAAATGTCCGTCGGCATGTTGAACATGTTGCGACCTCTTTACGTATTTTCGCGAATTCTCGGCATATCCGGCATTAAAACCGACAAAAACGGTAAAATAACCTCCAACGACGTGCAGTTGAGAGTAACGACCTTTCTCAGTGTGATTTTGATTTTGGGCGGGTTTTCGCAGATTTATTTCAAAATCAATGCGTACAAAATGAGTCAACTGTCGAAATTATTGCTGATTACTTCAATGTTAAGTTTGTGTTTGAAGATGACCGTGTCGAGCATATTTAGAAACTTATATAAAGAGAGAAACGTCGACGTGTGGAAAGCCCTCGTTCACTTGGAGAATAGTTGCAACGACATGAAAATCGAACTGGACCGAACGCGCATCAAATACAGCGGACTGATCGTGATTTTCGGACAGCAAGCTTGTAAATTTATCATTTTCTTTTGGTTTTATTACAACTACGATTTATTAGACAAATACCTGATGTTTTTCTCGTTATTTGTAGAGGCGGGTTTGTGTATGGACCGGGTCAAGTACATAACGTTCATTTCGATCGTGCAAAATTGCTTCTACGAACTGGAAAAGCTTGTGGTCGTTCTAACGCATCGAACGCGTCTCGTCGTCGCGCAAAACATTGACGTGGATTTGAGAAAAATTCAAAAATTCTACACGGAATCGTGCGAGATGTCCAAAATGATCGTCGACGCGCTTTCGCCTCAAATCGTCGTTTTTATTGGCGAAAGCGCCGTCTCGTTGGCGATCGTTTTGTACCTTCAATTTTCGAAATTGTACCACAGCAAGAACACCGACGAGTTACATATGAATTTTGGAAATTTCGTGTTCTGGGGGATCGATTCTGCCTTTTCCATGTTGACGATCATCGTTCCATCGATGATGTGCGTATATAATGTAAGTTTGTAATTTTATCAGCTCTCTTTTTTCACGTGATGTACGAATTCCACCTGACGGTGACAAATCGAAACATCAAATGGCCGTCTGCTTCGTCGGAATCCCAGAGATGTGCGGTCGACGTCTCATCGATAGGTAGAGCTCGTGCCTCAAGCGAGAATGGAACTGTAAATACAGGTCTTACACAAGAACTGTACCGACGACGAGTGTAACCCAGAAACTAACGTCTGCAGCTAGCGTGAGAGGATGAATGCAGGTCAAGCTCGTGGTTCATTATAAGTGTCACAGTTGACAAAGCGTTGTTGGTTTCCCCTTGATCCCATTTGCATTTTCTAATTACACCCTCACTTCATCAATAAACAAATGAGCATTTACGTTTCGTGCAATAACAATCATTAAAAAGTTAATCGGGTTAAAAGGTTTTATGTTGTCGCCGATCGGGTTGCCTTGGTAAAATCGTACGACGCGTTCGCAGTTCGACGCGAAACACAACAATCGACCAACATCCGTGAACATGTCGGTCGACATTTTGAAGTTGTTGCGACCACTTTACTTATTTTTGCGCGTTACCGGCATGTGCGACATCAAAATCGACAAAGAGGGTAAAATCAGTCGTGCCGGTCTGCGGTCGAGATTGACGACCGTCGCCGTTACGATATTGTTCGCCGGTGCGTTGCCGGTTTATTTTATGTACGATTCAGCCACATTTAGTCGAGTCCACAAATTGCTTATTAACGGCGGCATGTACCTTTTCTGTTTGCAAGTGTTAGTGTTCGGTGTGTCGAAGATCTTACAAGAAAAGAAAAAAGTCGAAATATGGAAGGCGCTCGTCGACATGGAGAAAAATTGCTACGACTTAAAAATCAAACTGGAACAAAAAAGCATCAAATATGGCGGACTGATGGTGATTTTTTTCCAACTGAGTTTTGGTTTTTTTCTCCCGATTCCTGATTTTTTCCATTTTACGTTACTGGACGTGTTGTTGAAATTGATCCATATACGTTGGTGTGCGAACAAAGCCGAATACATAACCTTGATGTCCATTCCACAAAATTGTTTCGATGAATTGAACAAGGTGGTCGGCAGTCTCAAGCGTCGTAAGGGTCTAGTAGTCGTGCAAAACATCAACGCGGATTTGAGAAAAATACAAAAATTACACGCCGAGTTGTGTCGCATTTCGAGGATGATTGTCGATGCACTTTCGCCACAAATAATCTTTTATCTGCTCGAAAGCGTCGTGACACTCGTGGTTCTTTTCTATGTCAAATGCTCTATATTGTACGAAAGCAACAATGATATGCAAATCAACATGCAGATATTTTTGTTTCTGACGATTGATTCTTGCATTACCATTTTGACGATAATCCTTCCATCGGCGATGTGCGTACATAACGTAAGTTTACTTCTTCATATTTACAATTCATGTTTTAAAAAAAGAACGCCCCTGACCATCTTATGAGAAATGTGGAAACATGGTCGAACATCTTTTTCAAACAAACGATAAACAACATAACCTAAAAAATATATATGTATCTATTGTATTATTTTATATAAATCATGGGGGTGCATCTGGTTTAAACTGGTTTATTTTTTCAGGCGAACAAAATCAAATCATCCCTGCGAAACATCAACATCTTCACCGGACATCCGATCGAACGAAACGTAAAACCCCAACCTCAAAAATAAACCCAATCGAACCGACTGTTTCAGATAAAATTGTTCTCGCTGCAAATCATACAGGAAGACTTCAAGATAACGCCGGGCGGTCTTTTTTCGCTGGACATGGGCCTCTGTTGCACGGTGAGTTGATCCGATCGATGTACGTACGAAAAACGTCGATTTTTTTCCAGATCGTCGGTACCATAGCCACCTACATCATGATCATCATACAGTTCGATGTGTCGTACTTCACGTGATTGTGAGGGATTCGATTAAACAAAATGACAATTCAGGGCACGAGTTTTATTTTCTCCGACTGGTAAATTTAAACGGCGATGGAGTTAATCGTCATCGCTCGACTGCGAGGCGTAATTCAACTGTTCCTTCCACCAGTCTTTTATTTCCAGGGTTGCGTTCGAAATTTTCGGCAGGCTGGCTTTGTTGTTGAAGACTTCGCGAGGCATTCGGTTCGTTTCCATCCCTTCGTTCAAACAGGAAAAGTTTTTGGTAACTAAAAGAAAAAATATTATTAGAAAAACAATACCCAGTACACGCAACCTAGCACAAATATAGCGTTAATAAATGTTAAAAATTGCTATATTCTCTGATCAATCACGTTTTCAATGTATTCTAATATTCAAACTATGTAAACTGTCACAAACCATACATTGGGCGCCAATAATATTAGTTAGTTTACAAGTTAAAGCATTATTATTTAGAAAGCACGCAACAATATAGCAATATGAATTTCTCCACATTAGCCGCCATTTATAAGCGCGAGGAAAACTTTCAATTGTATGAACTATAAAAACAAGTTAGAAACATGCAATTCTGAACAAGAACCTATATGATCAGTCGGCTACCACAGCTGATCGAGTATGGGTGTTAGTCGGACAATGTAACTCAAGGTTATGTCATACGCTGTAGTCATAAAATCGTTATTTCTACCACAAAACGCCGCAGTTGCCCCACGTTGGGCGCCAATTATTGTACGGCTAACATTGAGCGATTTTTCATGCTTTTCATGCCAATTCTAAATAAATAAAATAAATGTTTCAGATTACGATTTTCATTTCTCCGAAACGTACTAAATAAAACCCGATCGATAAAACTAACCTTGTGGACGATTGTTCTTTTTCTTCGTGGAGACGCGTTCCTTTTCGGCGCGAGCGGCCGGATCGGAAAGAGTCGGCGCCAAGTATTTTCTACCCGAACTGCTGCCGATGCTGTCCGATCGCGGAAGCGTGACGAGTTTCTGTTTCCTGGCCGTCGATTCGTCCTGAACGCACGTGTAATTATGAAGATTTCGAAAGCGTGTCCGATACTCACCACTTTTTGTTCGGCTTCGGTCGGTTCGTTTTCGGGCGTGCCGTTTTTGGTTTCTTCCTCTTTGTCCGGTAAGGCCGTTGGGATCAGTTCGTTCGTCGCGCGCAATCCCGCTATCAAACTGTTTTGTTGCTTCTGGAAAAAAATCGCCACGTCATACATTGTAACGCCACATCATCTACTACGCGTCACTTACGTTGCTTGAGAGTCAGTTACCTTGACTGAGCGACAATTACTTTCTTCAAGCGTCAGTTACCTTAATTGAGTCTCAATTTCCTTTAAGTGTCACGTTGTTTGAGCGTCACTTACGTTTGTTGAGCGTATCTTCTTTAAGCAACCTTCGAGCCACGTGCGAATCGTTTGTTTCGCGACCTCCTCCTCAATAATGTACTCAAATTCTTCTCGGGCTAAAAGCTCTTCCAACTGCAAAGCTTTCCTAATGTCGACAGATCGATACGACAGCATGCTAAAAAAAAAACATGCCAAAAAGTGCAACCGAAACATCATTGACCTACTTGATGACGTCGTGAAAAGTGACGTCTTCGCCGTTGTGCAATCGTTCAAGTTCGTAGCACATGTGCTTGAAAAGCAACCGATCTTTCTGCGGATCGACTTCGAGACGACCTTTAAGCAAGCGCAATATGAACTTCACCTGAAAGAAAAAAAAAAACGATCGCATTTGGCGTTCGTCTGTTACAAACGCACGCACCCTTCGCACCGGTATCACGCCGCGTTGGTGTATGTCGACGACGTTCCAAGTATTTTGGAAGTTTCTTATGTCCGCGTACGACAACAAAGCGTCCTCTTCGTTCGAATAGAACAGCGAAAAGTTCTCCATGATTATGGCTGATTATAAAAAAATATATTAAAAAAATGTATACATTAAACATTATAAAGTTGTCACACAATCCTTAAATTTTGTCTTGTGAGCACATGCGCAGGCGGTAAGAAACCGGCGAAAACCGTGTCTGTTCGATCTACCCACACACTCGCGTCTTTCAACATCAAACTTACCCACCAACAGATTGAGAACGATGTACGTGATGATGACGTAAAACGTGCAGAAATAAATCAACGAACCGGTGAAATTCCCACAATCCGTCTGCCAATAGTTGTCGGCCGGCGTACAATACGGCGGTTGTATCATGCAGTCGTGCATGATTTTGTTCCAGTCTTCGCCGGTGACGATCCGAAAGAGCATGGCTACGCCTGTCACAGGCGACTCGAAATTCGCCCGCCTGCATTTGAACAATTTGAGCGTCCGACGTCGACCGACCGAGCACAAAATTACCTTCCGATGCCCTCGCCGTACTTGACCGTCCCGAAGATTATCGTTCCGGCCAACGCGTAGAAAAACACCAACAGGAACATGCCGAATATGATGAAGAAACTCTTGCAGACGGACACGCCGACCGTCAACATTAGCATCTTCAAGGTGGCGTGCTTTCCCGTAATCGTGAAGAACCGCAAAATCACGACCATGAAACCGATGAAGTAGGATAGGTCGTTCTGCGAAAGAAATGTTTATCCCATGAAACAGTTTCCCGATAACAGCATTAACAAAGAAAATTTGTATAATTTTGCTTCAACTAATGGTGTACGTGGATGGAAATCCCCCCGCTTGGAAGCTATCATTTAAATGGCAAAATCACGACCATGAAACCGATGAAGTAGAACAGGTCGTTCTGCGAAAGAAATTTTTATTCCATGAAAAAGTTTCACGATAACAACATTAACAAAAAAAATTGTATAATTTTGCTTCAACTAATGGTGGACGTGGAGGGCAATCCCCCCGCTTGGTAGCTATCATTTAAATGGTTTTAACATGGGTAGAACATGGGTGTCTCGTACCTTAAACATAACGTGTACGAATATCCATACCACGCCCAAGACGGTCACGAAGAGATCGTACCGGTTCCTTCGCGATTGGAGATATCCGCGCGGCGTGAACGCGATGTTCTTCATGACTACCTCGACGACAAACACCAACGTACAAAACATCCCCACCGTCGCCAAAATTTCCGTGTGGCTTTCGTCCTTATTCCACTGAGGAGAAAAGAATCAAATTGCACGGTCGCGACGTTGAGACACGCGACTTACCGTCACGCTCAGCAGCGAACTGTTCAACAAAACCATGATGGCGACGCACCGCTTGAAGCGGATGTTTTGAGTGATGTCGTAGATGAAAGCTCGGAATTTTCGACCGTCCGGTCTCGGCGGCAAGTGCAAAGGTTGCGCGATTTTAAGACGTTTCTTCAGATCGCACCTGTAATTTTAACGCAGGGTTTGCACCGGTATTACGATTCTCCCTATTGTAGATTTCGATAAATAAATAATTCTTAAACATAAATAGGACGATTGTCTTCTACCCCACCACTACTTTTAAACCCTGCCCTTTTTATGACGAAACGCGTGGGGGAACTTGATCAACTGTTCGAATGCTGTTCAACGCTGTTTAAAACGTTATTCTCGCTTGATGCACGAGCTCCACCTAACGGTGAGAGATCGGAGCATCAGGTGGGCGTCTGTTTCGTTGGCTCTTAGAGAAATGCGGTCGGGGCACATCGTAGTAACCACAACGGCCGCACTACAAGCCAGACGCAGACGCCAACTTTGTCAGCTGTTGGCCATTATAATGAACCACTAGCTCGACCTGCATTGATCCTTTGGTACTAGCTGCAGATTATCGTTAGTTTCTAGTTACACAAGTCGTCAGTACAATATGAGACGATCAATGCATGTCGAGTCAGCATATTTAGCCCATATAAGCCGTTGCTCGCCTGATGCCCAAGCTCCACCTAACGATGACAGTCCGAAGCATCAGTCTGTTTAAAACGTATTTAAAACGCTGTTCAAATATTTCGTGACGTCATAAAAGAAGCGGGACTCAAAACTAGAGAGAACCACTCGACATTTCAAGCAAATCAAAATTACCATCGTCTCTGATCTACAGTCAACAACGCGGTTCCTTTGTTTTCCGAATAGTTGGCGATGACGACCCCGACGAACAGCGTCAAACCGATCATGCAACCCAAAAATATGTAGATGTGAATGTAGATGGCGTGAACCTAAAGTGACAGAAATCATTGCCAAGGCTTCTAGGCCTTCGCACGGTTGCACTGATCACTCGAAACGGCCACGGCCAGTGATCAATGCAAATCAATGCCAATTTGTTGTACATACCGGACCGAGCGCCTTTATCAGCACGTCACGTACGTCCAACCAACCTTTAAACGAAAGGACTTCGAATAAAGCCAACATGGCGTCTCCGATGTTGTCGAAGTTGAACCTTCTGGGATTGGCCCTAAAACGCCGAAATATACAAAAAAAATCTTTTCAAGGCTCAACATTGAAAAAAAGTTGGGCGTCAAAAAACGAGACACCTGTATATGAGTACAATTATTTGAATCAAATGATTATTATTATTATTTTCGATTAGTTCGTCGGAATTTCCGTTTAAGATTAAGTGCAATACCGTACCAAACTCTAGGAACGAGCATCGACGGATACGACACGTTGATTTCCGGTTGTAGCTTCATCTTCGTTACGAAAACACGTCGCATGAAGACGCCGACGCAATCCTCTCGTTTGAGGATGGTCGGGTCGTTACAGCGCGCCAGTCGGCCGCCGTACAACTGGACGCCGTAACTCGCAAACACAAACATCAGCAAAATCAACAGCGTCGATACCTGTAAACACGAATTTATTTATTTGTTTTTAAGGTAAGCCGCGAGTCACCAGTAAAATTTCCTTGAAACCGCGACACAATTCGTAAACGACCTTTCTCATGTGGGGCACGAGGGTGAAGATGCGCAACGGTCGTAAACAGCGCAATATCATCAGCAACTGAGCGCTAGAATTCGGCGGCACTTTCTTCGGCATCCAGCACAGAAACACGAGACTAACCTAAAATTTTCTCGTCGTGTTCACATTTACATTCACAACATCTCACCGTACCAAATAAATGAACACGTCCAAAATGGCCGCCACGTCTTTGATGTAGGCCTTCGGCGTGAAAAACAATCCGTCCGCGAGGATTTTCAACGCCAACTCGATGCTCATGAAGATGACGAAACAATACTCGGCGACTTGCAAACTGACGTGCTCCATGACGCGATAATACGGCGTTTCGAACATCATCGACAGGCACGAAAGCGTCGTCATCGTTATCATCACCCAATCGAGGTAGGTGACCAAACCCAAAAAATTACTAAATTTGTATTAATAAGCGATGCAAAGAAAAAAAAATAACTCACTGCAAGCTTTTATATTGTACTTTTCTTTCTTTTCCCGTTAGGGGATCTTTCAAGCGCGCGTCGTAACGCGCGTACACGATCAGCTGGCATATTTTGCGAAATTTGCTTTCTCGCGGCACGGCGAACAGAGGAGTGTCGAAAAACGGATGATTTTCGCGCAAATCTTCTTCACGTTGATTCCTGAATCAAATGTTTTCCGTGAAAATTTGATAATACGACGTCTTCGAAGAACACCGACGATCTTGGCTGACGAGGATTTAAGCCCGAAACCGGTTCACTCGAGCGATGAATTAAAATATTATTACAAGTATAACGTAAATCGTAAGATTCCGCGGCCGTTGTCAAATGAAATAAATTAATGGCTTTCGGGTTGCTGTTGGAAAGCTGCGACTGTCCATTTCAACAGCAACAACCCTGAAGATGTCCCTTACGACGGTGGACGAAACGTCGACAAATACCGGCCAACAACGAATGTGCTTTCATCCCGAAAGCCAAGAATTTATTTTAATTTATTACAAGTATCTTTGTATCCGCGCTGGAACCGAGTCGACGTTTCGTAAACTCTTGCAAGTGACAACAACAACACAGTAATAATTTAAAAGTTCATAACGAACTAGACGAACATTCGGAAAGCTCTGATGTTGTCACTTGCAGCAGTGTATGAAACGTGAGCAATTGACGTAGAAATGACGTGTTCGAGGCCGAATATAAAGATACAAGATTCTACATTGAAGGATATGCTTAAATTGGAAAACGGCCGTTTTTGCGGATTTCAGCCTCATCCAAGGTCAACTGTACTAGCGATTATTTGATGAAGAAAGAACAGTGGCGGATTTAACGGGCGACCAGACGGACATTGCCGCCCGGGCCCTGGCAAAATGGCTTTAGAATCACACTACACGGGCCCTTATTCCTTCCTTACGGGTCCTTGCTTCCCCATTTCCGACTAGGCCTTTTCCGCTAAATCCGCCACTGGAAAAGAACTGATGAGAACCTTCGCATTTCCGCCTGTTGTCGCTTCGCTTGCAGCAATTTTATGTCCAAATCGTGGGGCCTGGCTCGCGCCGAGCTCACTCTGTTCACACCGATGTCCCCATTTTCCATCAGATGCTCGTACGTCTGCTTAAGTTTGATCGAACCGCTCCGAACACTCCGTCTAATCGAGCGAGAACCGAATCTACAACATTTAAAATATTAAAAATGTGATACCAGGTTGTTCCTGTAGCATGAGGCCTATAAAGGCCGTTTCAAAAAAATATTAACAATTCATAGTAAAATTCATATTTTTCTGGGACATTAGTATGTACATAAAATGTACGATAATAAATAAACGGATTATTGCCTGTAATAGCCTAAAAAAAACAATTTCAAAATTTGTTATGTCAATTGTTTTATACAGTGATAACGTAAAGGTTGGAACATATTCGATAAAATCTTCATTGGGCAAGTAAGAAAAAAATGCTCGGACAGTCGATTTTCTTTTTTAAATGTCCTTTTTTGTTATACGTATATTTTGTATTGCGTCATCTATGTTCGAGTTATGACGTCATCACTTGTTTTTTTTTTTTTTTTTAATTGCAACACCCTCTTTTGATAGTATCATTTGAAAGAGTACATTTTTCTGCGTATATACGCCAATTTTTGTAGTATGTTACATAAGAATATTTTCCAGATATTTATTATTAATGTTTAATAACACATTGTTGCATTATTTTCGTTCCGACACTGATCGTACTTCTTTTTTTTCATATGTACCTATTATGCTTAGCAACGTTTAGTGAACGAAACAAAACGTCACTGTCAAATACAGTGAGATCGAAAAAAAATTAGTCAAAGTAAGCCATGAACGAAAATCGGCATGTCTTTACTTAAACCACTATTTATTTCTTAATGTCAAATTGACGTTTGTCAAAAATGTTCAATAGGAAAGTGCTCCTGAAATTCTTCATAACAGGAGACGTAAGAATATTGCCATTTAACGTTTCCTGTTTCATTTCCATTTCAAAAATAGAATTCTAAAGAAAAGCTTTGATTTGTTTGGACAACATTTTTGACAAACGTCAATTTGACATTAAGAAATAAATAGTGGTTTAAGTAAAGACATGCCGATTTTTGTTCATGGCTTACTTTGACTAATTTTTTTTTCGATCTCACTGTATAAGAAGATTTTGTGCAAAATTTCATTTTCTTCCGACTGCTACATAAATATATAGGTATTCCATTTAAAAAAAATTTGTTTTTTTAAATATCTCGAAAACGCGAAGTTCAATTGTTTTTAAAATGTTATCATCGTAATCGGAAGAAAAAACGCCACTACTTTGGTAATTTAACCAACATCGTATCTTTAGTAGTAACAAAGTTGGCAATAGTGCCGACTTCAATTTGAACACACTGTATATTAATTATGATTTTGCATTAAATATTAAACAAAAATCAAGTTACGTGTATACAGGGTATGTCACGACGAGTTTTCGTTAGAAGAATATAGAAAACTAATAAGAGTTAAGTTTTGAAAATTTGCAAATATTAGTTTCGCGATGCGCTCTTTCGATTTAAAATAGTTTCGAATTTTTTCTTCTTCCGGTTATACCGGAAATGGATATCAACTTCTTTATTTTAAATGG
>JAFFZR010012751.1:0-23390 GCA_018397195.1 Lethrus apterus | reverse complement strand
TCGTACTCATTTTTCGCATCAAATGTTGTGATTTCTTTTTCACAAGAACACCACAAACATAACAAAATTCGTTGGGATCGATTGAACACATTTAGGATGGAAATAAAACACCGTGCTTTTCAACTTCACAAGCCAGAATGACTTTTCTTTATTTCGTTTAAGTTACTTAAACCTACTCCGCTTTTTTTAAATACGTTAAAACTGATGGACGCCGAATATAGTGTGTGAGCAATGAAAATGAAAATATTGTCGTTCCACAAAATCCTTAATAAAAACTTTATTTTTCATCCGTTTTTTTTCAAATTACGCTTAAAATATTGGTAATAAAATAAGCTATTTGGTAAAAGAACAAAACATTCCAGATCTTTACTATAACGTAGAAAAAAAACCAAATGAAAATGAAAAATTTTGAAAAAAACGTAAAAAATAGGCAAATTTTGAACTTTTAGGTGCCATAACTCAGCCATTTGTTGTCAGATAGAAATTTGCAGCATATCGACGGAAAAGGCATTTAATTACCTTTTTAACGGTATGCCATTTATCTCGATCGGACTTTTCGGTTGGGCTCCACAAGGGTTTGAGTGGCACCATATACCGAAAAACACTAAAGTACCGTTATCTAAAAAACGGTACTTAGAAAAAAAAAATTACAGCGTTTTTCGTGTTTAGGAGGTCCCAATTAACTTATCTAGCTATGTGGTGTTCTTGGTATTTTTTGGCTGTAAACCAGTGTTATGGGCGAACTCAACCCATGCAAATCCAACTATAAATTTTGAATTTCAGTAATGTCAATTTACGGAGCGAACCCAACAACAACTTTTTCCATCTATCCTTACTCCTTTTTCGTAAAAAATAATTTGTCACCTTATTTATCGGTACTTGTTTAACTTTTTCTAGTTCTGAAAGTTTTGTAAAACTTCACTGGTCGCCCCGCTTCCCTTCCCGTATATTTTCTTATTGAAAAGGAACGCATTATTGTTAGTAGCCCACGGGCGTCAAATATCTTAGGACGGCCCTGGTCAGTATACGAATCAGTTCAAATAAAACTCCAACTGCAGGAATGAAAGAGTATTGGGCGAGTCGAGAAACGAGGGTATAAATGTTTAAGCCAACTGATGTTAAATAGATAAGACAAAAGTCAGAATGAATAAAAAGATATAGGTGAAGACTCCATAGGATGGAAAACTTCCGGAAAGAATAGAAACGGGAAGATCAAGAGAAACGTGAAATAATTCGTGAACTTAGAGTGACGTAGGATAATAGAACAAAATCGCGAAACATCGTTTTTCAAGACAAATAAGACAGATATGAGGAAACCTCGACATCTTAGGATTCAAGAGGATAAGATTACAACAATTTATTTAATTAAATTTCTGTAGAGACTTTGTAAAGATTGATGATGTAGATGTAAAATACAAAATTTATTGAATTGAATTGAATGTTATCAATTTATGCAAATTTTTGAATTTGAGTTCAGTTGATTCCCTGAAGTAGGAATTATTATTTGAAATGATTTAAATTTTAATCTCAGCGAAATAGTGCTGGTTTTTGGGCAACGAATATTTGACTGATACTATATTAGCATGTACCTAATAACATTGGAAATTTTGATTAATATTTCTTGTGCAATGTAATGTAAACAAAAAAAAATCTTTTTAAAATGGAACTACTTTATTAAATCTTAAAAACTAGGCATAGACAATAGGTGCAGAATATGGAGAATAGGCGTAAGGTGCGGCAACTCCAGCGGTATATGCTACAGGTGCAGCTCCATGAACAAGCGGAGCAGCGTATCCAGCAGTATAAGCTAATGGCGCACCAACAACTGGAGCAGTGTAGGCGGCTGCCACGAAACCAGGCTTGGGTTTGGGTTCTGGTGCGGCAACGGCCAAAGCCAAAATGGCGGCGAATATAACCTGAAATAATCAGCCAGTTATAAATAAAATCGTCGAACAATCATAAACGACTTACAGCTTTGAACATTTTGTTTATGTATATTGGACTATTGATCAAATTATGATTTCGAAGAACAACAACTGAGTTTATATATGCATCGCCTGTCCAGTTTTTTGTAAGGGTGGGGCCCATACTATTCGAAAGTGCGAGTCGCGAGGTCAAAGCTGGCTAGCGATCTTCGTTACAGTAGCATCTTATACATTCAAAAAGTATTTTGAATGTATAATGAATGAATATTTCTTGAATGAATCAATTTATCTAATGTTTACGACTATTATTATAACACAAGTTTAAAAACATAATTTGTTTCAAAATTGTTTTGAATTTCATCATTATGATAAAAAATAGAAATTTTTGTTAAACGTTTATTTCAATATCCAGAGCCACCCTAATCACAGGGCTAAATGGGCTATAGTCTAGGGGCGCCAGCCTCCTGGGGCGGTAATTGTTCATATAGGTATGGTGACCAAACGTACTCCTTTAGGGAGTTTTGTACTCTTTTTTCATGAGCTGTACAAACCATAAATTGACTTTTTTGAATTTCAATTACGGAGCGAACCTATCGAATACAACCTTATCTTTTGAATTTCGATTACGAAGCGAACCCAACCTAAATTTTAAAAACTGCATATTTTGGACATACTATCCCTTCCTCAAAGTTGTGACACTTTTTTTAACACCTTGTATATTTTTATTTGTTTATTGGTAATATATTGACTTTCTCTAGTTTTGAAACTTTTGTAAAACTTCAACGGTCACCCCGCTCCCCCACAGTTTATTTTCTTATGTAGAGAGGCGCATTACTGTTAGTAGCCCACGGGCGCCAAATATCTTAGGACGGCCCTGTCAATATCTCTAAATAATAAAAAAATGGTATGAACTTTGATGTTATATTTAATAAGGTGACCAACTATTTTTTGTGCAAAAGGAGTACGGATGGAATGAATTCCATTGGCCAGACTTATTTTTACATATCAGGTTTTGGACTATTTTGGGATAAAGATAATAGGTTGTTGGGTTCGCTCCGTAATTGAAATTTAAAATGAATACAAAAAAAAATGAAAAAGGAGTACAAAAGAATCAAAAGAATGAAAAGTAGTCCTTTTCATTTTTTTGATTCTTTTGAGTACGGCTTTTCTAAAGAACACAAAACTCCCTAAAGGAGTACAGTTGATCACCTTATATTTAACCCAAATGTATGTAAGGGCCTACGAAAAGAATTTATACAGTTTATCAAAAGATACATATTTGAATATATTTTCGTTATTTCCAGATATGGGTAAAAAACTTATTAATACTAATTATTATTAACTTTAACCAGTTAAGCACGGTGTTCCTCTAGGCTGTGTTGTGGATCCACTTATTATTATTATTACTCTACGTTAATGACTTTTGTAATTTTATGCATCCTACGAAATGTGCTCTTAATTTGCTTAATTTGTAATATTTACAATATATGACGTTATACTCTCTGGAGGACCTCAAAAATTCTATTAAGCTTTTAGGCTGCAGAAAAAAAATAGAATTTTTACTCATGCTGACTTCAGATCACAGTGTCAGCAATTCTTATCCAACTAAACATTATGACTTTGCCCTATTCATTTATTTTTTTCTGCATAAAAATAGATTGGACTATCCTACTAATTCGGACAATCATAACCAAGAACACAAGTCTGCTTATTTACTAATTACAAAGCGTTTTAAACATAAAAAGTCTTCAAAAATTTCTTTAAACCTAAATTAATGTAATCACTTGCCACCTCAAGTTAGCTATATTAATGAAGAGTCTCCAGGTTTAGAAGACATACTAGTGGAATTGATAATGCAATGCTTTGATTCAGCATATAACTTGTTTGATGGCTGCTGGAAGCAAAATAATTTTCATCAGAATGGACGCATGCCCCATTCTGGGGCACACCTAGTATTTTTAAGAAAGGAAAGGTCGACGTGTAAGTAAAAACTGTACCTTTAGTCGATTATTTGGAAAAGTTGTTCACAAAGAAAATAAGATGTAACATTGATCGACTATGTATAGTTAATCTTTTCATATTAGAAGGGTCATTATAATGGTAGAAGAATACTTATAGATGAAGGGTGCACGGGAATAACGATCAAAGTCACATTTTAAGCAAACTGAGAAAACTGAACTTTTAGTTTTGAAATTGTATAACACTTGCACAAATAAAACGTATGTTTTTTTAAATTTGTTTATTCTACTGCATTACGTTCCTTAACAGTATAAGTTTCGAACATTTGCAAGTGGATTTTGATCGTTTTTACTTATACCGGTTTGGATTTTGATCGCTTTTCCAAAGGGTACCCTTATTTTACAGGCTTATTTTACGGACTGTGAGTCACTTTTTCGAGTTTATAACAATGCAGATATATAGCTTTGAAGGTTTACTACAAGATGACATCAAAATCTCTATTTTTCGAAAAATGTGACTTTGATCGTTATTCCCGTGTACCCTTCATATGGGAGTGAATTATGGGCAACAACAAAAAGATAAAGAAAAAAATTGACAAATACTGAAATGACATCGTTAAGAAAAAGTAAAAGGTAAAGCTAGAAAGGATACAATAAGAAATGACGTATATAGAAAAGAAGTTGGTAGGTATAATTCCGATGGACATAACAATAGAACGAAACCATGAGATGGCTTGGACATACAGAGGATGGAAGATGAACGCCTAGTTAAGACCTTTAAGGACAAAGTACGAAAGCAGCAGAAAATCAAGGAATAACATGGAGAGAGTTGATATGTCATGGGCATGCACAGAATGAAATATGAACGCCTAGTTAAGAGGGCATGTGAAGCAAAAGAAATGGGTAGAACGCATAGAGGAAGAAAGACCTTTAAAGACAAAGTACGTAAACAGCAGATCGAGGAATGACATGGACAGAGGTGGCAGTCGATAGAAGCAGTGGAAAAAAGTATGAAGAAAAGAACCAAACTAGCTCAACCTCACAGTGCAAGGTAGATCGGTAGATAGGTATATAGGTATGTGAAGCAAAAGAAATGGGTAAAAAGCAAATAGGAAGAAAGACCTTTAAAGACGAAATACGAAAGCAGCAGAAAATCAAGGAATAACACGGAGATAGTTGAGATGGCTTGGACAGACATAGGATGAAATATGAACGCCTAGAAAGCAAGGAGGATGAAAGACCTTTAAAGACGAAGTACGAAACCAGCAGAAAATCGAAGAATGACATGGAGAGAGGCCGCAGTCGACAGAAAGTAGTGGAAAAAAGTATGAGGAAAGAACCAAACTAGCTCAGCCCTACACTGCAAGGTAGATAGGTTCCTGCATTAATAGACAAATATCTTGAAAATATGAGTACTTTTACAGAAAACTGTCAAATCCTATGTTGTGTTATTTTGAAGATAATCTTTTAAATTTTGAAAGGAGATTCGCCATTTGGATTATAGATAATTAATTTTTCTGAAAATTAGCTGATGACGGATCTGATTGGGGAAACTGGCATATTAAGGTTATGGCCTTTGACTAATAGACTTATGGACGAAGAAAATAAAGCCCATAGCAATAAAATACACTGAATCTAATTAATCCCAATCTGATAACAATCCTGATTGAGAAAAAAGACTCGAGAAGGAATATTTAAAAAACTAATTGTAGAAGAAAGTCGATCACACGGCCTTACGGTATTACGGCCCTTGAATAATGGACTTATGGACAAGAAAAATAAAGCCCATGGCAACAAAATAAACTGAATCCAGTTAATCCCAATCTGATTACAGTCGTGATTAGGGAAAAAGACTCGGACTCGGAAGAAGGAATAATTAAAGAACTAATTGTAGAGGAAGGTTCTGGAAGAAGACCACTCGACAATTCAATTCAACACTCAGTTCGTTTAAAAAAAATTGTCTCTGATGAAATCTGCGGAATTTATCAAAACAAACATTCCTCAAACAATAAAATTTATTTCTCCAAATATATGTTACAACAATGGATTCGGCCACTTATACTTAAAGAAGGCTGTTTTCAAAGATTAGTAGAAGAACCCGTCGAGAAGTATGTATAAAAATGGCTGAGAGCAAACATTATTGGTACAAAAAGGTGAGAAAACCAAGAAAAAGGAGGGTGGAGGTGGTAGAAGAGGATTTGAGAAAATTAGGAATCATGAATTGGACAAAAGAGGTGAATGACTGAAGGAATTGGAGAAACACAGCTAAACTGAAATATTTCCAAACAAGATTTTAACAACATGTAATCGCAGAAGGCTTGCCTAAATCTGTATCATTTTAACTTTTGTTGGGTTGAGATTGGGTTTTCTTATTGCAAAATCAAAAAAAAAATAATCAAAAGCCATAACAGTAAACAAAAACCAACCCAAATCCAACCAAACCCAAATAAATCCATGATGGAAGTTGAGGATAGGTTTCATTGTTAAATCTTGTTGGGTTGGATTGGGTTTTTTATTACAAAATCAAAATATTCAATCAAAAGCTATAACAGTAAACAAACACGAACCCAAATCCAACCGAATCCAAGTAAATCCATGATGAAAGTTGGGGATAGGTTTCATTGTTAAATTTTGTTGGGTTGGATTGGGTTTTCTTATTACAAAGTCAAAATAAATTAATCAAAAGCCATAACAGTAAACAAACACCAACCCAAATCCAACCAAACCCAAGTAAATCCATGATGGAAGTTGAGGATAGGTTTCATTGTTATATTTTGTAGGGTTGGATTGGGTTTTTTATTACAAAATCAAAATATTCAATCAGAAGCTATAACAGTAAACAAACACCAACCCAAATCCAACCGAACCTAAGTAAATCCATGATGAAAGTTGGGCATAGGTTTCATTATTAAATTTTATTGGGTTGGATTGGGTTTTCTTATTAGAAAATCAAAATAAATTAATCAAAAGCCATAACAGTAAACAAAAACCAACCCAAATCCAACCAAAGCCAAGTAAATCCATGACGGAAGTTGAGGATAGGTTTCATTGTTAAATTTTGTTGGGTTGGATTGGGTTTTTTATTACAAAATCAAAATATTCAATCAAAAGCTATAACAGTAAACAAACACCAACCCAAATCCAACCAAACCCAAGTAAAGCCATGATGGAAGTTGAGGATAGGTTTCATTGTTAAATTTTGTAGGGTTGGATTGGGTTTTTTATTACAAAATCAAAATATTCAATCAAAAGCTATAACAGTAAACAAACACCAACCCAAATCCAACCAAACACAAGTAAATCCGTGATGGAAGTTGAGGATAGGTTTCGTTGTTAAATTTTGTTGGGTTGGATTGGGTTTTTTATTACAAAATCAAAATATTCAATCAAAAGCTATAACAGTAAACAAACACCAACCCAAATCCAACCGAACCCAAGTAAATCCATGATGAAAGTTGGGGATAGGTTTCATTATTAAATTTTGTTGGGTTGGATTGGGTTTTCTTATTAGAAAATCAAAATAAATTAATCAAAAGCCATAACAGTAAACAAAAACCAACCCAAATCCAACTAAACCCAAGTAAATCCATGACGGAAGTTGGGGATAGATTTCATCGTTAAATTAATCCAATTAATCCCTATCTGATTACAGTCCTGATTGGGGAAAAAGACTCGAAAAGAAACAATTAAAGTAGAGGAAGGTCCTGGAAGACAACCACACGACAATTCAGTTCAACAAAATGTTCTTTTAAAAAAATTGTCTGTGATGATTATGATGAATTTGCGGAATTTATCAAAACGAACATTCCTCAAACAATAAAATTTATTTCTCCAAATATATGTTACAACAACCGGCCATTTATAACTGCGAAATTCCCTAAAAATACGACGAAAGGAAACTATCAAAAAATCGTTCGAAATCGCAAAATATTTTTCTACAGTTTCGCCTTCGAGTTGAGCCTCGAACGAAATGGTCGATTAAAAAAATACTTTGTGATTCAACGTCGAACAACTTCGACCTCTACGACTACGTAAATTTATAAAAAATATATATATATAAAACTGAGCAACTTTTTTTTAGTAGTTTCGTCTAGAACTACGCCCTTAAACGTATGTATAAATATATGTATACATTTAGATAACAACTTTTTTTTATACAAATCCAATGTATTGAGTTATGTACATATTAAGGCACATTAAATAGCCAGATGGTCCAATTTTTATATACAAAAAAAATTAATTTTCGGGCAAAATTGTACTTCCGTTCAAACCGGAAGTCTTCGTTTTGGAATTTTGTACAGGAACACTTCCGGTTTAAGTAGAAATCTATGCGTACTTTTTTAGAACGTATCCTGAAGACAAACCCGAAAAATTAATAAAAAATTGGACAATCTGGCACGAGACGTCGAAACTCGCCCATTTGGCTAAGGAAGTTGCATTACGTAAAAATTGACTATAAACCTTAACACTTAAGTACATGTGATCTTTTGTTAAGAAAAAAACGGACGGAATCAGTCACAGCGATGGAAATATCTCGAGTAAAAAAAAAATCGTGTCTACGTAAAAATCCGCTTAGGGTAATTGTTTGTTGTCGATCGTCGGTATTTCCGGTTTGAGGTGAGGTGACGCCATTCCGAAGTGACACGTCGCCAGTTGCAACGAACTCAAACGATGCGCCCCTCTGATCAGTCGCCATATTGATATTACCAGCAGGAAAGCTCCCAAAACGATTAGGATCGCCGTTATGACCGTTCTTGCGATTGGCGGTACGGTCGAGACGAGCTTCATGAGGTTCGTTACGTCGTCTGGAA
The DNA here is from genome assembly GCA_018397195.1 of Lethrus apterus. Classification (NCBI taxonomy): domain Eukaryota; kingdom Metazoa; phylum Arthropoda; class Insecta; order Coleoptera; family Geotrupidae; genus Lethrus; species Lethrus apterus. The sequence continues at coordinate 14,696 of JAFFZR010012751.1, read as the reverse complement.
GACCGTCGATTCCCTAGAAAAAAAAAAATAATTTGAACTTATGGTACACCTGGCAATACAAAGTCAAGAAAAAGGAAAGAATTAGAAGACTAAATAGAAAATTTCATTTAACTTAAAAGGCACAATGTTGTTAAAACCACGACTGATTACGGATCTGAAAAGGGAAAAGGGTTTTCAATCGCATAGTTAAGTGCATAACATTACATTGGAACCTAATGTTGTACATATTAAATCAAGGTAATTCCTTAAGCTGATAAATGATGTTTACGGCGTTCACCGATAGATGGAGCCGTGCGTCGTACCTGGTATAGATCGCCAACTGGGCAACTGAGGACGAGTAATAACCCAGAAACTAACGTTAGTCTACTGATGTGAGCGGTGCATGTCGAGCTCATGGGTCAAATCATTGTCAAAATTAACTCAATGTAGACGTTTTCAATGAAGGATAATTTGAAGTTAACTTTGAAGAGCAAAAGGAAGTAGACGTGAAAAGAATAAAGAAAAATGATAAAAATTTGTTGTTTGATGTAAATATACAGCACTTTTCCAAAAGAGTTTTCCAAAAAGGGTTATAAAGCAAAGGGAGATATGATCATAGGGGCGACTTAAATTCCAGACAGGAATGGGAATGGCAAATTATAGAAGGTTTATGGGTTTTCGTTCATCTAAATGTAAATAAGTAAGTCAGAAAAGTGATTTTAAAGACAACGGGATTAAAAACAACAGGACAACTGTTTTTTGAAAGTTTTATAAATTATAAGAAATTGCTCTTTAGAGCAAGAGCTGGGAGAGAACTACTAAGAAAAAACTTCCAAGAAATGTTAGGTTAAGTTTTAAACTTAAAGAATAAAACGATGAAGACGAAAAACGAATGATCGTAAAAGAAAAAATATGAATTTTCCAACGTCGAGTTATTGAAGAGGACCTTTGAAGGGTCAGGAAAGCGTTTTGAAGAAAACAGGACAACTGAAAGAATCGGGAAAGTCTTTAATGAGAAGAAACTTGAAGGAAAACCTACTAAGAAAAAACTTCCAAGGCAGAGGCAATACTCCAATTTTCGCTGTCGTTTCGTCTTTAAAATTTACATTAGCTTCGACCAATCTCGTGATAATTTGATCTTTGAAAAATAATACATTTCCGGATTTTGATTTAAAATTTGAAGAATAGAACCCTTAACTTTTGAAGTCAAGTCGAAAGAGCAAAAGTTACGATTTTATTTAAAAACCTTTCTAAAATATTTAAGTTTGAATACTAAAAGTGGATTCGGCCACTTATACTTAAACAAGGCTGGAGTTTTTGAAAAATACTAGAAGAAGCCGTCGAGAAATAACGTTATATAAAAATGGCTGAGAGCAAACATTATTTGTACAAAAAGTTGAAAAGACCAAGAAAAAGGAAGGAGGAGGGAGATAGAAGAACTAAACTAAATATTTCTAAACAAGATTTTAACAACATGTTATCGCCTAAATCTGAAAGAAAATCCATGATGGAAGTTGGGTTTCATTGTTAAATTTTGTTGGGTTGGATTGGGTTTTCTTATTGCAAAATCAAAAAATTAATCAAAAGCCATAACAGTAAACAAAAACGAACCCAAATCCAACCGAACCCAAGTAAATCCATGATGAAAGATGGGGATAGGTTTCATTGTTAAATTTTGTTGGGTTGGATTAGGTTTTCTAACTACAAAATCAAAATAAATTAATCAAAAGCCATAACAGTAAACAAAAACCAACCCAAATCAAACCAAAACCCAAGTAAATCCATGATGGAAGTTGAGGATAGGTTTAATTGTTAAATTTCGTTAGGTTGGATTGTGTTTTTTATTGCAAAATTAAAAAATTCAATCAAAAGCTATAACAGTAAACAAATCAATGATGGAAATTTAGGTTTCACCGTTAAATTTTATTGGGTTTTCAATCAAAAGCCATAACAGTAAACAAAACCCAACCCAACCCAAGTAAATCCATGATGGAAATTTATGTTTCATCGTTAAATTTTAATGGGTTGGATTGGGTTTTCAATCAAAAGCCATAACAGTAAACAAAACCCAACCCAACCCAAGTAAATCCATGATGGAAATTTAGGTTTCATCGTTAAATTTTATTGGGTTGAATGGGATTTTCTAATTGTAAAATCAAAAAAAAAATAATCAAGAGCCGTAACAGTAAACAAAACCCAACCTAAATCCACCAAACTCAAATAAATCCATGATGGAAGTTGGGAATAGGTTTCATTGTTAAATTTTGTTGAGTTGGATTGGTTTTTTTTTATTGCAAAATCACAAAATTCAATCAAAAGCCATAACGGTAAACAAAACCCAACCCAAATCCAAGTAAATCCAAGCCAACTAATATAATTTTAAAACATAAATGCAAGATGATGTTTTCAATAATTTAAACAATGGAATCTTCCTTAACGTTCATTTCTTTCAATTCTTTTGATCTAAAAGATTTCCCAAAGTTTTTTAAATAGTTTTCAAATATTTTAAATTATGATGGATTTTCGCAAAATTTTGAAACCCAAACCAAGATCATTTCTCAATATGTGTGAGCAATAATTTTCACATTTTCGATCGGATTAATACGAAATAATTTTTAATTTAATTTTCTAAAAAAATTTAGTTGGGTTGGGTTGTTTTTCAAATTTTCTAAAAATTAGGGTTTTTGGTCTTTCCTTCCTACCTCTTCAAACCAAATGATGGGAAAAACGATATCCGGAAACGTGGCGACTTGTTTGATGTCGACGACCTGTGAAACGGCCAAATTTATCTGCAATCTGGCTTTTGCTCCCAAAGCGGCACCCATTAACTGAAAATAATTACATATATATATTTTTTAGTTATTTTTTTTTTTGTTTTAGTTGATTTACCGGTTGTACGTCCACATGGAAATGGTGCTTTTCCGGATCAGCCGGTGAGATTCCTTCGAAAGCCGTTCTGTAACTGTCGTTCGCCATGTAAAAGTGCGGGAACGACAGTAAAATTGGAGAATCTGCAAAAAAAATCGATATGGAAAATTTTTGCAAATTTTTTTCCAAAATAAAGATATTGATGTTTCCAAAATTTCTGAGCAACATTTGAGAAAGTAAAAGTACTACTCAAAGAAATAAGGGGTATAAAACTGGAAATGGAGGAGGTAAAGGCGATAAGAAAAGGATTGAAATAGTTTGGAAACATCAAGATCCAGAAAAACATGACGCACCATATTGACAAGCGGACACGTTGAAAAATCCGGACGGAGTGCAGGGCGGTCCGTGCGGGCAAAAACACGCATTTTCCGGATTTTCTTCCGGAGTTCCAAACACATTGTCGGGCGGAGAAAATCTAAACGCCTGGACGTTGTTCGGCCCTTCCACTTCCTTCACGTATCTGCAAATCAAACAATTTTCATGATTCCGTCTTAAAACTTTCTAATTAATCGCAACGAGATCCACGATAAACATACTTGAGCGGCAAAATCCTGCACAGATCTTTATCGTAAAGATACAGGGTCGTGTTCGGCGTGATGTGCGGCGGAAATATCGACCCGTCGGATCCCATTAAGGAATTGCATTTGTCCGTCGAATAATGGGACAAATTCGATTTGCCGTTGACGTTGTCCACCAATCCGAATTTCGTTATGTCGACGGATCCGGTAAACATGGTGACGTTGTCCTTCGACGTGCCATTTTTCTAAAATTAAAAAAATTAATCGATTTGTTTTTCTTTAGATTCTGATTTAATTACGTTATACAGAAGTCCGAATTCCTCGTAAGGTAACTTTTGTTCTTTTGGCACGACGTCCTTGGCCAACTTCAGTAGAGGATCCTCGTAACCCCAAAGCAACTGTCCAACGGAGACTTCCACGAAGGGCTTGATCTTCAAAATGTCCAAAATACTAGCCATGGCCAGACGAAGGAATCTCGCCGCGTGTTTCGATTGAGAAGTCGCGCTCTACAATTAACGTTTGTGTTATTAGATGATTTTTTGTTAAATTTGATAAGACAGATCAATGGTTATGATATGGCTTGATGCGATTTGTTAAAATTTTATGGGAATTAATAAAATTTGATTATATTTGACGGGATTTGATGGGATGACGGGATTTGTTTTGATTTGATGGGATGGCGGGATTTGTTTTGATTTGATGGGATGACGGGATTTGTTTTGATTTGATGCGATGATGGGATTTGTTTTGCGTTGACGTATAGTTTGGAATGCAGTTAAATACTACAAGAAGCCGTCGAGACATAACGTTATATAAAAATGGCTGAGAGCAAACATTATTTGTACAAAAAGGTGAAAAGACCAAGAAAAAGGAAGGAGGAGGGAGATAGAAGAAAATTTGAAAAAATTAGGATACATGAACTGGACAAGAGAGGCAAACGATTGAAGGAATTGGAGAAACACAACTAAACTGAAATATTTCTAAACAAGATTTTAACAACATGTTATCGCAGAAGGCTTGCCTAAATCTGAAAGAAAATCCATGATGGAAGTTGGGTTTCATTGTTAAATTTTGTTGGGTTGGATTGGGTTTTCTTATTGCAAAATCAAAAAAATTAATCAAAAGCCATAACAGTAAACAAACACCAACCCAAATCCAACCGAACCTAAGTAAATCCATGATGAAAGTTGGGGATAGGTTTCATTGTTAAATTTTGTTGAGTTGGATTGGGTTTTCTTATTACAAAATCAAAATAAATTAATCAAAAGCCATAACAGTAAACAAAAACCAACCCAAGTACATTCATAATGGAAGTTGAGGATAGGTTTCATTGTTAAATTTCGTTAGGTTGGATTGTGTTTTTTATTGCAAAATTAAAAAATTCAATCAAAAGCTTAACAGTAAACAAATCCATGATGGAAATTTAGGTTTCATCGTTAAATTTTATTGGGTTGGATTGGGTTTTCAATCAAAAGCCATAACAGTAAACAAAACCCAACCCAAGTAAATCCATGATGGAAATTTAGGTTTCATGGTTAAATTTTATTGGGTTGGATGGGGTTTTCTTATTGCAAAATCAATGATTTTTTGTTAAATTTGATAAGAGAGATAATTCGTTATGATATGGCTTGATGCGATTTGTTAAAATTTTATGGGAATTAATAAAATTTGATTATATTTGACGGAATTTGATGGGATGGCGGGATTTGTTTTGATTTGATGGGATGGCGGGATTTGTTTTGATTTGATGGGATGGCGGGATTTGTTTTGATTTGATGGGATGACGGGATTTGTTTTGATTTGATGCGATGATGGGATTTGTTTTGCGTTGACGTATAGTTTGGAATGCAGCTAATTGGTAATGTTTAATTTTGGTCACGTGATTGGCGATATTAACTGTGATACCGACCAGCATGGGGATATTTGGCACGACTACAACGTCGTCTTCGGATCCCACCGATTGTTCTTCGTCGAAGACGTAGATCTTTTCCTGATTGAAAGTTATCGTTCCGTTTTCGTGAAATCGTAAATTTTTCTTTTCCCATTTTTCTCTGCAACAAAATCAGAGAAGAAGAATGTAAAAAAAATCGATAGTTTAGATATTGATGAATCGAGTAAGAAATATGCAGTTTTGCGATCAGGATTTCGAAAGTTAAATATAAACACAATACGCTAATTTCTTCAATATAACAAAAAATTTAACACGGATTTAAATAAATAAATAAATTTCTTCGCTGAATAAATTAACTATAAAATTAGCGATTAATTAAAAAGACGATCTGCGTCAAACCTATTGAACACCTTGACCGATGAAACCTCCAATGAAGTGTAATTTACAAGCTACGCAAACAAAATTAATTACTAAATGTAACCTTGCGACCGTCGTTTTTACATTTAAAGTGCTCAATGGTGGCGTTACCAACTGTATCATTCTCACATTAAAAAAATACATTGAAATAATTAAGGAAATAACAAAAGAGAACGAAGAATTAAAAGAATAAGTTAATGAGTTTGAATATAAATTAGAAAAAATGGCTAAAGATCAAAGGAAAATAAAGATCATCATAAAAAGAGTTGATTTTCAAGATTATGTTAGGTAGGAGCAGGTTTGGGATTTTTTGAAGGAGGTCATAGGAGTATAGGTTAAAATATTATCGGCCTAGCGGCTTAGTCAGTAGGCTAGTAATCCTAAGGTCTAGGGTTCAAGTCTTGATGGGGGACATTCTAAACTTACACCACAGATTTAAGTCTACAATGTTTATTCTGATTAGGTTTTGCTTAACCTTTGCACCATATGCTGGAATAAACGGTCGTGGTCGCAACAAAATCCCTTCCAAGGCAAAAATTGGGCACGTGAAACCAGATGGAACATTAAGAAGAAGAAGACCAAGTAATAGACGATATGGAAAAATGAGGATAGCAGAATGTAGATAACGAGTGCAGATTAGGAGTGAATGGAAAGAAATAGTACAGAATTCTGGAATAGGCTTTAAGATCTGTTAGCTGTTAGACGGTCGTGGCCGCAACCAAGTCCCTCCCTCTCCTTGTGACAAGTGGTAAGAGGGAAGCAATTTTTTATGGGACTAAGATGATATGGGCACGTGACGCGACGTGCAAGTAAACGCACTCGAAACGGGCAAAAAAAATGTGTTGCGAAAAATTAAAAAAATACACCAGTACTTTATTAAAGAACAAAATACCTTTAATTTGATACCTAACTCGATAATTCGTAGCCCCCCCCCACGCCAAAAACAAAAAATTGCCAGCTGTCAAACAACACTAATACGTTGAGAAATGTCAAATTTGCGTAAAAATCGAACAATATCGCTCAAATATTTCAAAATTTAAAAAATGGTCTCATTTTTTCTTCTCGATAATTAGTGTGCCCCCCACCCCCAAAATTGAAATATTAAAGGGCTTCTAGGTCTATTTTGCGTTGTAATTGACAGATTAAAAGAAAGGGAACGGAAACTGTCAGATAGGAAAAAATGACAGCTGTCAAACAACACTGATACGTTGAGGAATGTCAAATTTGCGTAAAAATCGAACAACATCGATCAAATATTTCAAAATTTAAAAAATGGTCTCATTTTTTCTTCTCGATAATTAGTGTGCCCCCCCCCCAAAAAAAACCAAATTTGAAATATGAAAAGGCTTCTAGGACCATTTTGCGTAGTAATTGACATATTAAAAGAAAGGGAACGGAAACTGTCAAAAGAATGACAGATAGGAAAAAATGACAGCTGTCAAACAACACTGATACGTTGAGGAATGTCAAATTTGCGTAAAAATCGAACAATATCGATCAAATATTTCAAAATTTAAAAAATGGTCTCATTTTTTCTTCTCGATAATTAGTGTGCCCCCCCCCAAAAAAAAAACAAATTTGAAATATTAAAAGGCTTCTAGGACTATTTTGCGTTGTAATTGACAGATTAAAAGAAAGGGAACGAAAACTGTCAAAAGAACGACAGATAGGAAAAAATGACAGCTGTCAAACAACACTGATACGTTGAGGAATGTCAAATTTGCGTAAAAATCGAAGAATATCGATGAAATATTTCTAAATTTAAAAAATGGTCTCATTTTTTCTTCTCGATAATTAGTGCCCCCCCCCCGCAAAAACAAATTTGAAATATTAAAAGGCTTCTAGGACTATTTTGCGTTGTAATTGACAGATTAAAAGAAAGGGAACGGAAACTGTCAAAAGAACGACAGATAGGAAGAAATGACAGCTGTCAAACAACACTGATACGTTGAGGAATGTCAAATTTGTGTAAAAATCGAACAACATCGATCAAATATTTCAAAATTAAAAAAATGCTGTCATTTTTTTTCTTTGAAGATTTTCTAAAAAAGATGTCAAAAGGTGACATGTACAAAATGTCAAAAAATATAATAATAATAAAGGAAAATAAAAGAAACTGTTCAAACGTAACAGCTGTCAAACAATATTAACGGATACATTTAGACAAGTAAAAAATGTCAACCAGTTTACGCCCCAGTTGGTTAAACAAAAAAGAAAAAGAAGAAAAATAAAACAAGTGAGAGCGAAAAAATGACAGAAAGCAACAAATTTTAACGTTAGAAAAGAAGAGAAGAAGGGGGCGCAAAGAAAGTGTCAAAAATTGTCATAGTGCTGAAGAGGGATTCCGATTGACAAAAAATTGAATTAAAAAAAAAAAGTAAAAAAAATAATGGGGTCCGTCGCTTAATACAAAAATAAATGGAATTTTGTAAATAATTTATTTTCAAACATTTTGTACATTTAAAAGAAACATTTTTGCCCCCCCCCCCCTTGGCAGAAAAAAATAAGAAATAGGCGTTAATGTGGAAACGCTATTTTTCCTATTTCTTAAATTGCGCACCCCTTCGCAGAAAAAAATTAAGAAATATGTGTTAATATAGATACATTTTTAAATTTTTCCTGTTTGCTGAAATTGGGGAAAGGGGGCTGCTCCAAACAAAATTATTATAATAAAACAGTATTCAATTTTTTTAATCTTCATTCTTCGTTTTTCGTTTTGAGAGATGTTTGCGGCGCAACAATTTCCCCCCCCCCCATCCTAGAAATTTACGAATTAATTAATTTTACACAATTAATTAGTCCGTATTTTCGCAAAAATTTCCTTAAAACTTTCCGTTCCAAAGATTTCTTCTTCTAAAAATTTCCCAAATCTAACAACTTATATTGTTCAGTCGCATAAATGAATTTTAATCATCAAAGATATATTTTTTTTTTTATTGATGCGACACTCGCTACACCGCAACGTTCAAGGAAGTGACGTAACCGAAGGAACAACAACTTGATCGTGTAGCACTTACGTTTGATGCACCAAAAATGTTCGGAATTACGACGGACTTTCTCCACTTCGTCGATACTTTCGTTTTTTACGTAACTACTGCATGTTGACCTCCTCGTTTCCATGAACCAAGTTCGTTTAAATTTTCAACGAAAGTGGACCCACTTTCACCCATGATTTCATTTAAAAAAAAAAAAAAAAAACGCAAAACTGCATCACTATCAATTTAGTAAAAAATCGCGTGGATCATCGTTACGCAAGCGAAACTTCCTTATCTATGCAAGTGTGTAATTGTTTAATTTTAAAACGTTGTAAATTTGTATTGAAAAAACCCGGAAATTGTTTAACTGCAGTGTTTACTTACACGTAGACGTAAGGACCGATTTCGTCGACGATGGGTTTCGATCCGTTGCTGAGGAACTCGTCGGCGTTCGTCACGTTGAATACGTAAACTTTGTAGACGGGCGTTACGGGTGGTTTCGCCCACAAGTCGAAAGTTTGCGAACCGGGCCTTAATACGATTTCCTGGAAAGATAATTCAAAATTATTCAAAAAAAAAATTTTTTTTTTATAAATTATTAAGTTATTAAACTCGTATGCTTTCAGCACTCGCCTAACGGCTAACAAATTCAAATACTCATAATGAACCACTTAAAGCACTTGTAACGTAAACTACTATTATGTTTATGTATTTCTTTTTATTGTCGTGAATATAAAATTAATGATTATTCTTAGATAGATTAGCATCAATTAATTTAATATGTTTTCAAAATAATTATCAATAATTGTCAGGGAATTTTTTTATCTAAAGATGTACACGTGTTATTAATGTGGTAATAAAACGTTTCCATTTATTTTTATAACATAATAAATAATTTTCAAATACATCTTTCGACGTCAACTCCACACATAACTCGGAATTTTGATTTTTATTTTAAGTTTAATTATGGTCCAACCAAATTTTGGGAACCGCTGGACTTGGCTAAATTCTAGAAGAAAGCTTCGTTGAAATAGGGTACCACTTTGTGTACGACCAGCGATATTGCGGAAGCCCTTCAACAACCACCGATACGTTTTTAAGATTCTATACAATGATAAACGTTTCCTATAAACGACTCCTGTTGCTGTGAAAGAAGGACTTGTAAGGCGGAAAATCCAACAAGAAAAAATTAACGATGCCAGGAATCGAAACTGAAATTTGGGCAAATACAAAAATTTTAAACAAATTTATATACAGGGCCATTCTGAAATAAGTACTGTTATTTTAACAGATGAAATCCCAACCCCAAGTATGCAAAAATGACGGACTATGTTGAAGGGTGCGCCAGCAAAAAATATTTTAAGTTCTGAGTAAAATATGACAATAACGCCGAATTATCATCAATAAAGGTTGTTTTACGACACATATTGAAGTGGACACAGGACCGTACTTAGAATCGAATGCCAATTTCGAAAATTTAAAATGAAGATGGAACCGCCGTTTTTGCGGATTTGGGTTTGGGTTAAGGTCAGCTATCACCTGTTAAAATATCAGGACCTATTTCAGAATGACCCTGTATACTTTAAAATAGTTTATTTCGATGTTGCATTTAAAATTAATGTCTCGTTGATTTTGTTAGTTTTTGATAATGTTTGGTATTTTTGAATTTTTTTGCTAAAAATGTTAAAATTGGTATAAAAAGTCGATATTTCAAAATGTCGAAAATTTTCAGACATTAAAACTATTGGAAATAAATAAGAGCGTCAAAAATCTTTAAAAAAAAGACACAAAATCTAAATTCCTCTTTAAATTCATGCGACCTTAGTAGATTTTGCTAATTTTTTATGTTTTGGGTTTTTTGTAAAAATTCTAAATTTTGTACAAAAATCAGTATTTCAAAACGTCAAAAACATCAAAACTATTGAAAATAAATAAAGACGACAAAAATGTAAATGAAACCTTGATTTATGCGAATTTTTTATTTTAGTTTTTGGTACGTTTTGACTTTATGTGTTTTTTGCAAAAAAAAATTTTAATTTATGCAACAAGTTAATTATTTAAAGTGTCAAAAATAATCAAACATCAAGCGACCTTCTTAGTAGGTTTTGCTAATTTTTAATATAGGTATTGGATTTCCTAAAATTTGTACAAAAGTCAGTATTTCAAAGCGTCAAAAACATCAAAACTATTGAAAATAAATAAGGACGTCAAAAATCTAAAAAGTACGCTTCACCTTGATGTATGCGAATTTTTTATTTTAGTTTTTGGTACGTTTTGACGTTATGTATTTTTTTGCGAAAAAAAGGTAAAATTTGTGCAATAAGTTAATTATTTAAAATGTCAAAAATAATCAAACATCAAGCGACCTTCTTACTAGGTTTTGCTAATTTTTAATGTATTGGATTTTCTAAAATTTGCACAAAAGTCAGTATTTTAAAACGTCAAAAACATCAAAACTATTGAAAATAAATAAGGACGTCAAAAATCTAAAAAGTACCCTTCACCTTGATGTATGCGAATTTTTTATTTTAGTTTTTGGTACGTTTTGACGTTATGTATTTTTTTGCGAAAAAAAGGTAAAATTTGTGCAATAAGTTAATTATTTAAAATGTCAAAAATAATCAAACATCAAGCGACCTTCTTACTAGGTTTTGCTAATTTTTAATGTATTGAATTTTCTAAAATTTGTACAAAAGTCAGTATTTCAAAACGTCAAAAACATCAAAACTTAATTATTTAAAATGTCAAAAATCCAATTTTTTATTTTAGTTTTTGGTACGTTTTGCGATTTGTATTTTTTACAAAAAAAAAGTGTGTGCAATAAGTTAATTATTTTAAATGTTAAAAATAATCAAACATCAAAACTATTGGCAATCAACGAGTCTGTCTTAGTAGATTTTGCTAATTTTTAATGTTTTGGATTTTTTTTCTGTAAAATTTCTAAAATTTGTACAAATGTCAGTATTTCAAAACGTCAAATCAAAACCATCAAAACTACTGAAAATGTATAAGGACGTCAAAAATCTAAAAAGTACGCCTCACCCTGATGTATGCGAATTTTTTATTTTAGTTTTTTGTACGTTTTGACGTTTTACATTTTTTTGGAAAAAAGTTAAAATTTATGCAATAAGTTAATTATTTAAAATGTCAAAAATCATCGAAACTATTGGCAATCAACGAGTCAAAACTCCAAAAAGAACGAAATCAAATTTACTCATTAATTTTAGGTGAATTTTTTTATTAGTTTTTAGCAGTTTGATTTTTTCAGAAAAATGTTAAAATTTGTATAAAAACGTCAACGTGTATAAGAACGTCAAAAATCTAAAAAAAAAACAAAATCAAAATTCCTCATTAATTTCATGCGACCTTTCTTACTAGATTTTGCTAATTTTTAATGTTTTGGATTTTTTGTAAAAATTCTAAAATTTGTAATTATTTAAAATGTCAAAAATCATCAAAACTATTGGCAATCAACGAGTCAAGAGTCTAAAAAGCACAAGCACATCAAATTTACTCATTAATTTTAGGCGAATTTTTTTTTTTTTATTAGTTTTTAGCGTTTGATTTTTTTAGAAAAATGTTAAAATTTGTATAAAAGCTCTTGGAAATAAATAAGAACGTCAAGAATCTAAAAAACACAAAATTAAAATTCATTATTGATTTCGTAAGACTTTTTATATTAGTTCTTGGTAATTTTTACCGTTTGGGTTTTTCTGCAAAAAATGTAACAATTTGTGTAATAAGTCAATATTTCAAAATCTCAAAAAACCTTTAAAACTATTGGAAATAAACAAGAACGTTAAGAATATAAAAATACATTATAATTTGTTATCGATTTTATACGATTTTTCTTATTAGTTTTTGATAATTTTTGACGTTTTGGATTTTTCTGCAAAAATGTTAAAAAATTTTGTATAATCAATCAACATTTCAAAATGTCAAAAAAACAGACTTTAAAATTATTGGAAATAAATAAGAACGTCAAGAATCTAAAAAGCACAAAATTAAAATTCGTTATTGATTTTATATGACTTTTTTATTAATTCTTGGTAATTTTTAACGTTTTGGATTTTTCTGCAAAAAATGTTAAAATTTGTGCAATAAATCAACATTTCAAAATGTCAAAAAAATCAGACTTTAAAATTATTGGAAATAAATAAGAACTTCAAGAATCTAAAAAGCACAAAATTAAAATTCGTTATTGATTTTATATGACTTTTTTATTAATTCTTGGTAATTTTTAACGTTTTGGATTTTTCTGCAAAAAATGTTAAAATTTGTGTAATAAAACAACATTTCAAAATGTCAAAAAAACAGACTTTTAAAGTCTGTTTTTTATTTATATCCAATAATTTTAAATTATTGGATATAAATAAGAACTTCAATAATCTAAAAAGCACAAAATTAAAATTCGTTATTGATTTTATACGACTTTTTTATTAATTCTTGGTAATTTTTAACGCTTTGGATTTTTCTGCAAAAATGTTAAAATTTCTATAAAAGGTAAATCAATATTTCAAAATGTCAAAAAAAATCAGACTTTAAAATAAGAACATTAAAAACACAACATTATAATTTGTTATTGATTTTATACGATTTATCTTATTCGTTTTTGATAATTTTTAATGTTTTATATTTTTCTGCAAAAATGTTCAAATTTATTTAAAATGTCAACAATATTCAAAACATCAAAACTATTGGACCTCAATAAGAACTAGAAAAAGTCAATATATTGCCAATAAACAAATAAAAATATGCAAGGTGTTAAAAAAACTTGGGGTATAGCCCAAAATATGCAGAAAAGTCCTAATGAACATGGGTCCAAGTCAATAGTCAATAAGTCCACTCCCTAAAGGAGTATGTACATTTGGTCACATTACCTATATGAAAAATTGCCACCCCAAGCGGCTGGCACCCCTAGGCTATAGCCCATTTAGCCCTGTGGTTAGGGTGGCTCTGTGAATGTTTTTTTTTTTTGCAAAAATATTAAAATTTGTTTAAGTCAATTTTTCAAAATGTTAAAAAATATCACTTCAAAACTATGAAGACAGACTTTCGAAACTGATCCCGAAATTTTAACAAAAAAATTGCGTTCAAATGTAATTTGTCTTTAAAATCAGTACATAACATTTTGAACAAAATACACTTATCTCCGAAAAACAAACTTTTATAATTCTTTCGAGCTTCTTTCATAAACATTAAAACCACTTTTCCAATTTCACGAAAGAAACTCACAGCACTTGACAAATTCAAAAATTTTACAAATTGTTAAACCTTGTCGTAATGCCGAACATCCTTGTTTATATGCAAATGGTGACGTGTACAATATCGAAATCCTCTATTAATAATCGCATTATGACAAAGTATTGTTACATTGTCCGTGTGTTACTAATCAGCTTCGGGCAATCGATTGCATCAGATAAGTAGTAATTTCTCTTTCTCACTGAAAAATGTCGCTTTAAGTGATTGTTACCGCATTATTATTGTTAATTAACGATATGATGCGTAAGATGTTCAATAAGATATTGAATACTGTGTATTTTTTTGCATTTTCTAATCATCGAGGTTATTCACTTGTAGGTAATGATATTACAAAAATGATGTTACAGCTCCACCTTTCGGTAATAGATAAACAGGTGGGCCACTTAAGCGTATTTCCTCCATAACTCCATTGCTGTTAGAGATACGAAAAAATATTCAAAATAAAAGTTATTTGGCTTTATAAGTTGCACATTTTTAAGGTTGTCGGACTTCCGGTTATACAGGGTGTTCAAAGTTATCTGCGCACTATTGCTATCTTCGTTATTTTTGGAACTACAGAGTCGGTTAAATTAGCAAAGATACAGTGATTTTTCCGTTGATTACAACGGTCCACACAAAAAAACAATTGCGCATCACATTTCAGAGCCAACTCAGATAATTAGATTTTTTTAAATGGAACATCCTGTATATTTATGTAGCAGTCGGTAGAAAATGAAATTTTGCACA
>JAFFZR010012750.1:0-12005 GCA_018397195.1 Lethrus apterus | reverse complement strand
GCCATTTAAAAAAACAAAAACAAAAAAGTTTCCATGGAAATGCGTTGACATACAAAAACAACGAGTAGGCTAAGAAATGGAGAATAATTAGTAAAAAAACTTCTATCAAAGACATTTCGTTATAAAGTTCATATTTACGGAAATAAACCGCCCATTCCATACTTTTGACTAACCCTGTATAACAATCTTGTACAGCGTGATCCATAAAACACTTATTTATTAGTAAGACTATTATTTAATACCAAAAAAAAATCCATTAAGAAATAATTTATAAATTTTACTCGCGCACTGAGTGTAATGAAGCGGACAAATTATTAACGAAGTATATTTTAATAAACTTTGTTATGAGAATGACTAATAATGCTCTTCAGTCTTTCAAAACTTTTACCCACGCACTAAGTCCGTCGAGTGGTTTCCACATAAATAGCAATTTAGTTTAAAATTTGAGTAAGATCCCTCCATGATAAACAGGTAAATGTGAACGATGTGTAAAGTCCTTATCTTTCATCTATGAACAATTTCTACAACTGTAACATTCATTTGAGTTCTTCTACGTGAGTTTTCTTTCACGCCTTTCCAGAACATTGTTTTAGGTAATCCATCTCGACTGTTGATAATTTTCTTTTTAAGTTCAATTTCATAAAATAGTAGAGATTTTTTTATGGATTGATCAATTATTTCTTTTATTTATTATTTATTTATTGTTTTACGTCAACACTAATACCTCGCGGTGTGGAAGATGTCTTGCATATGCAAGAATGTGGTATATATTAATAATTTATCGATTAACTCCTAAAAATGTCTCACAAATATTAGTTTCAAATCACAATCCAAAATCTTGTATATTTTCAATTTCTTCACTAAACAACACTGCAAAAATGGTTGAATGAAATTGTTTCATTTTCCTTTCCAAAATACCAAATACTATTAGGAACATAATTTAGATTTTTCAAATTTCAACTTCGTGTAACATTGACATGACATAAGTTTAAATTCCTCATATCTTATACCTTTATATAACATAAAAACATCTGAAGGGTACACGGGAATAACGATCAAAGTCACATTTTTCGAAAAATAGAGATTTTGATGCCATCTTGTAGTAAACCTTCAAAACTATATATCTGCATTGTTAAAAACTCGAAAAAGTGATCACAGTCCGTAAAATAAGCCTGTAAAATAAGGGTACCCTTTGGAAAAGCGATCAAAATCCAAACCGGTATAAGTAAAAACGATCAAAATCCACTTGCAAATGTTCGAAACTTATATTGTTAAGGAACGTAATGCAGTAGAATAAACAAATTTAAAAAAACATACGTTTTATTTGTAAAAGTGTTATACAGTTTCAAAAATAAAAGTTTAGTTTTCTCAGTTTGCTTAAAATGTGACTTTGATCGTTATTCCCGTGCACCCTTCATTTGTTAAATATTTAACAGCACTATCCATTTACAATTCCAAAAGAAGAAGGGTTTAGATTGTATTTAATGGTCATATCTTCTTTTTATCTCCTGAAGAAGATAAATGTCGTAAAGAAGATGAAGTGTGTGGCGCCTTAGGAAGTGTTAAAATAGCTGAAAACTTTACTAATATTTGGAATTTACAAATACCGAGTTCAATAAAAAGCAAAAAAAATATTGACAATAGTGCAGCATGTACAAATAACAAAGCATTTAATTTCCCAATCAATACTTGGATGAAATTGGGGTTATCTAATCGCAGACATTTATCTACATGATGGGATATAAATTAAGTAATTAGAAATTTCCAGAAAAAATGATACAATATGTGATATGTGATATTTTTAGTTCATCTTAGTTCTAATCTAAATCTTAAATGTAGACACAAACTGTCGATTATTTCCTATATTTTTTGAATTACGAAATTTGTAATTTGTTCTCCACTTTATCAGGACACTGAACATTTCTTCTTCAATTTAGTTCAGTCTAATTTTGTTCATTCGTTTTTTTTTCACACTGTTCTAATTGTTTCAATAAATTCTTACTATGCTACTTTCGTAAATTCGGAGGAGTAAATTAAAATTCTCACTTAAAAAATTCGCTCACTGATTGGCTACTTGTGAGACACGTTTACACAGTGTAAATTGCCGTATTTCCAACCAGATTTCCGGTATTTAATGTTTACATTTTTGTTACAGCTGACAGGTGTCATTATTGTTTATTAACCATATAAAAAACAGCTCTTTATAGAAGTGAAGTGCAGCAAGGTGAATTAATCACTTCAATTTGATTGATAAATAGTAGTAAATTGTTATTAACAAACAAAAAAATTTTTAGAAATTAAAAATTTATTACTTTTTTTTAAATTGTGTGTCTTATTAACTTTTTATAATGAAAGATAGGAGAAATACACAAAATCTAACAGACAATTACAATAAATCGCATCTAACAATAACCGAACAAACGGCCAACTAATGGAAAGTTCGAAATTGTTCAGTGTAATTCTGGCTTATGTATTTACTCCTCCGAATTTACGAACATAGTATAGTTCTATTTGGACTTATTTACTGTTGTCTGTACAATGGCTATTTAGAGTTATTCTAATTTATTATAATAAAACCGGAAAGAGTCAAACACTTCAATTTCGCAATACTTCCATTACAGATAGAGAGTTGTGTATTACATAATTCTTTAATGGGATAACATTTAATTGACAAAATGTACTTCTTGATTTAACAGAGCCGTGCCTGTTACAATGTTTAAATAGCTATTATATTTTTTTAATATGACGTATAAAAATATAAAACGTTTATTACGCAATCAGTTTCATCAATTATGGAGTAACACGTATAAGGAATTTTTGCATTTTTTAATTTTTAAAAATAATTTCTTAATAAATTAGAAATACAATTTGCCACTTCGATTTACAAGTATGTATGTTTGGTTGCAAACAAAATTTGTAACATTAAAACAAGTAAAACATGTAATCAAAAAGTGAATCATAGTTAAATAATTTCAAAATAATCTTTAAGTAACTACATTGGAAAATGGTGAAATAATCTTTAAAACGTATGAGCATAGCGAAAAAAGTATTGAACTACTATAAAAGTATAATTGGCGGAAATAGCAGATGTAGAAATTGTTTAAGAAAAATAGAAAATAAAAACGAAAAAATATGAAATATTTATTTCATGTCAGTTGTAATGTCAATAAGAATAATTAACAATCAAAATTTACTTATCTTAATAAAAAAAGTTGTTAAACAGTAATAGATGCGTTTTAACTAATTAACTTTTATACAATGTGTAAAATTTTTAAATTCAAGCAAATGATAATAACATACGTATACAAGAAGCTATTCAGTTTATAGATAATGTATTGACTGTGTTAGGAATAAGGAAATGAATTACATCAAGGGGTTGGGTATGTGCCCTAAGAGGCGAAAAATCGAAGAATGAGAACCGGTGCCGGGTCACCAACAGAACGTATTTTGTACAAAAAAATACATTCGACATTTCAAGCAGAAACATCAGTACATGTCATCAATTTCGATATTCGGTATTCGGCTTAAACTTTCTGTGAAATAAAAGTACGCACGTAAAACCGATCAAATACATTCAAATGACTGTTTAGACATAAAATTATTATACTTGTCTTTTTATAAAATTTATAAAATTGTAAAAAAATGAATTTAAAAGCAAAAACAAGAAGGACGGATAAATTGGATGTAAATAGACAGGTATTTATATTATATTCATGTTCCAGAAACATGAAATTTAATTACTTTTTTACATTTTATGTGTTATGTTAATTTTGTACGAATTTATTCCTATTAATTCTTTAGGCTCAGCCTATCAACGATAAATATTGGCCTTGGAGTAAACCAATAAAACCTCGAGGTATGTGTAACTTACGCCTCGAAGAAATATTTCCGAACGATGAATTACAAAAGGTAATATATTTAATTGTTCATTCATCATTTATTTAGTTTTTTTCTAAATATTGACATCATTTTTATTTATAATCATTTTTCTCGCCGTTTATTAAATCATTAATTCTTTTCAAAAAAATGTCAAACTTATATAATCTTTATATAAGTCGAAACGGATGGTGGGAACACTAAACCTTGGAAAACCAGGTGGTGGAGCACCATACATAATCAAAACGAAGGAGGATCCTTTATTAAGATTCCAGTGGAGCAAAGACTTGAGACAAGCAATTGACAATAATTTCAGATATAAAAAGAATCCAGGAGAACAACAAGAATATAAGAAACAATTAGGTATTTTTGCGCATAGAATTTAAATATTGCTAATTCGAATATTATTTTTTGTTATCGTCGATAATTTATTCAAAAATTTAAAATATATTTGATATTAATTCAAGGGGAAATTTCTAAATTAAAGTTCTCACTCAAAGAAGATGTAAAGACAAAACTACTTTCTTTTGACATTTACAAATTCAAATGTCAAGGTCAATAAAAAAGTTACACATTAAATGAGACATTTTAGAGATTTGACAAGAAAAAGAAAAACTGAACATTTTTATTTAAGTAATTATATTGTTTATTATTTTTTGCTCGTAATAAAACAAAATTATTTAGATTGAGCTATCGCTGAATTTACAGTTTTTTTACATCGACGTTATGATAAAATTGCATAAATTATATAGTTGTTAATGGGTGATAATTATTATGATCGTTTAGAAAATATAAATCGTAAAACTGTCAAAATTGAACTAACTTATTCTATCAGATAATAAAATAGAAAATCGACATCATTCAAAAACACAATAACAAACCTATAGCTCATTAACATACAAGTGTAATGTGACAAATTTAAATATTTATACAACTGGCACATTAACTTGCAAATATCATCGAAGAAAGTTGTAAAAGTTTTCTGTCATAAATCTTAACAAATATATTTATTACCGAGACAAAAATGTTTTCGCTTTCAAGCATAATGTAAAAATGATACGTGTATATTCATTTTAAATAATATATTTTAGACAAGCTTGTGAGGGAAAAGAAACATTTTACAGAACAGGAAAAGAAGCAAAGTTTAATACAAGAAAGAGCATCTGTAAGTTAAATAAAATGTCAAAAGTCATAAGTCTTTTCTAATAAGTTACGTTTTTAGTTTATTAAAACACCTCCGTGGGGAAAGCCTGGTCCTGGAGGAACCCTTTGGAGGCATCCTAAAAACATTGGGTTAAATTTTATGAAATCTATGGTAATATAAATGCTATTCAATGATTACTAAACAGAATATTTCTTATCGTTTTGTAAAGGGTTGGTCCGATAAGCGCACACTAAATAATATTCAAAATGACTGGAACCATCACAAAAACGGCGCGATTCATGAAAACTTGCAACGACTGAATTTAAAAACACGTAATCACTCGACATTAAAAAACAAAGAAAATTATAAAAATTACGTTAATATAAAACCGTATAAGCTCTCCCCTTTGCTGGAATGTAAAGGAAATGGAGTAGATCTTGTTAATGTTATCGCTAGAAAAAGATACTTTCCTTTAGTACCTCTTTCAACAACTGATATTACTGAAGATAAAAAACACCAGTAAGTACTTATATTGAGAATTAATCTCATAATGACGTGGACCAATGATATTTTAAAATCAAGATCACATGCACCAATCAGAACAATCTTATACTGAAAAGATTACATGGTGATTTTCTTGCCGCTACATCATAGTTTTTGACTTAGTAACCATGACAACTTTAAAAATACATTAAATGTCATTTTGCCAAACGTCAATGTTATAATTCATTCGGTTAATTCTCCAACCAAATATCATTCGTACTCAACTTTTGTGTGGCAAGATTTTAATTTAAACGCAATGATTGCTAAAGGCAATTAAACTCGACCAATTTCTTTGGAAAAGAGCTCTTTTCGTCAAATTGGTCTTGTTTAATTGCCAAACAACCACTGCTCATAAATGAAAATCTTTCCGACAAAAATTGAGTACTTATTATCTTACGTATGGAAAAACGTAAAATCATCGTAATTTCTTAACGTTTGCATAATTAATTATGTAATTTCCTAAATGAATGATATTTAATGCATGAAATAATGATTTGATTTCAATTCGACAATGCTTTTGAATAATTTATTACGAACGTTTACAAGGTGGCTAAAGAAAATGGACTTTTAAAATGGCCATTATTATTACAGACAATAAAGATTTTTTAATAATAAAAGTTATAGAAAATCGATCCCACACAAAGCAGCCCAAACTTATGTTTGTTCTAATGGACTGAAAATATAGAATTCAAAATAATTTCCTGTTATGGTCGTATCAATTTTCTATAACTTTAATTATACAAATAAGTTTGATATTTACAATAATAAGGACATAAGTTTTCTCGGGCCACTTAATATATAGGTTATTTTCAGTGCCAATTACTTAAACTTGAGAAATGATGTTTATTTAAGGGAACTAACAAAACAAATAAATTTCAAGTGCGAAGAAATAAAGGTAAATAAAACAACATTATTTTTTTCATTATATACACTAACTTACATTGCAGAAAATGAAAGAGGACGAAATGAGAAAGGTTCAAAAGCATTTTGTCACATGGGAAAGTTTTTGGGGAAGACCAGGCCATGGAGCTCCAGGTCTGGTTATTAAAAAAGGAGATATAGACCGAATGCTTTTTCCTCAGATGATACCTACAGGTGTTGCATAAACCTCTATGATGCATTGTTCTTAATCATTGTATTCTGTATTTACCTGTTATTTTTACGGGAAAATTTCGGATAACATCATTTCGTTACAGAGTTTCCGATTAAAAAAAATCGATGTTACATGAAAAAGGAATTTACATATTGTATGTAAGATAAATAGTAAAATATAAAAAATCGTCTGATAAATATTCACATTACTAATTTGGGTTTAATAGAAGAAAATTCAGTAACATTTAGAAAACCTTTTATTTCTGACCAAAATAATTAACTTCCTTCCTATTACATTAAGAAAAAAGTATGAAATATTTACGATTTTCATTGAAGTTTTAAATTAATGAGAAATCGGGAAATTAATGCAATTTTTTTAAGTGTATTCACAAAAAATACAAAAAAATAAGTAAATATTTTTTTACGAATATTCTTGTATTTTATAAAAAAGCTTTTGTATCGTTGGTGTGAGTTGAGGTATTGGTAATATTTTGCCTAAAGGTTTCCGTTGATGATATTTAAGATAAACGTTTGTCTTTTTGACAAGATTGAATTTCCCATGAGAAACTATTCAACGAATAATTAAATGTAATCTTCTAAGTGGTATAATCATCTATTGTTAACTTATTAGATTTAACCTTTACTAAACAAAAGCGCTCATATAATAATAAATATATTCATAAAAAATTAATAGTTTTAAAGATGTGGATGAAACAAGTTCAATGTGTAAATTGTTGATTGATTGAACTCGAATGCAATTTTATTATACAAGGAAAATATGTCATCCAATTTTAAAATTTAACAACACTGTATAGACTAATACCATTAGAAAGAAATACATTTTCCTTTTATATAAATTGTGTGCTTCAGTGCATTACAAACTAAGTGGAAACATTAATACATAATGCATCACTTAAAGGTAAATTAAATAAATTATACCTTCAAACGTGTGTGAAATTAAGTATATTTAAGTTTCGCTTCTGCGTGAATAGCAAATGGTTTCACTCTTATTCAGTAAGATGTATGTGTTAACTTTTCTATATTCTGTGTCTTAAATTGCATTACCACATACATATGTGAAAAGAAAACTTATTAAATATTTATAGACACGGGAAAAGTCAATATAAGTTATGAAATTATTTTTATTTGTTAAAAGGTAGCGTTTCTCTAATTACATGTTAGCATGTGATATTCTAAAAATATAATATCATTTACGCTTAGCTTCTCAAGTGTTTCTCATTAATTCTCTCCGTATTCTGGCTTTCAACTTTCTTCATTTGGCCACATTACAATCTTCATTCAGCAGTGCTTCCATCTATTTTCCGCGTCTACGTATATACCACACTTTCGCTCATATTCTTCCATAGAGTATCTATTGCCCTTCTCTGCACTTCGCCAATGACTGAATACTTTGGTAATACCATTTTCCCTTGAATATTTTTAGACATCCTTTTCTATTTACCTTGGTGTACCCTCTTCACTATTTTTGCAAGAATTGGCGAACAATACATTTTCATCAATAACATAATTTTTGCTCAATTGTTGTTTACCTATTTATTTATTAAAATTATTTTTAAATGATCATTAATAAAAGTTAATATGGAATTATTAGCTCGTACAATTCATGACAATATTTACTTTTGCTAAAGTTTAGTTTTGTTTTTTCGACTTATACAGTGTGTGTAAAAATTCACGTGCAAGTTTCACGTTCACTTTTCTAAATCAAGTTACTTGATGAACACATTAAACGATAATAAACAGTAATTTATTGTCATTGATCGTTTAAAGTAAAAAGAAACTAATAATTTTCATAATTTTAAGTAACTTAATTTTTCTAAACCTAGCTTGCTCAAAAAAGTGCCTTTGGCGACATTTTCATAGCGTTTTATAAAATTTACTGAAACGGTTCTTGCCGCATTAGGTCAACGTGCATTTTTTCAACCAAATGTAAACAAAAAAGTTACATACAATTGCCCATTCAAAATTTACTTACAAAAATCGAATGTTTATATTTGACAAAGTTGGTATGTAAACAGTCACAATTTGTTCAAGAGAAATTGGCATAAACACACTAATTACTTCTTATTATAGAAGGTTTACATAAATTATTTATATGTTTCAAATAAGAAAAATGATTTTCGAAATATTATGGGTGTGTTCTCTTCCACCCCTCTATTGTACAGAATCGGGGTCATCGAATAAAACACCTGCTATAATGGTAGGTTATTTCTACTCATCCGGTAAAGCGTACATCTTCCTCGCAGAGATCACAGACTCTTGGTGAATGGTGTCAAGTGGGTTTTGATAAGTGTCTCTAATTGGAATTTAATCGAGCAACATGCTTATGGTAAGTTTTCAGTAAACGACATTTCGACGTCGATATTTAAAAAAATTTAAATTAAGAAATGTATAAAGTTTGTTAAATTAAGAAAATGGTAATTTTATGATTGGTTGGGAGTAAAATAATCACTAGTCTTTATAATTTAAAACAAAATAATTGTATACGTTTCCTTGGTGTTATAATTTTTTCAATTTTTATTTGTTGTTTAATTATCGAGCACATAAAAAAGGCGTTCTTAAATTTTATTTATTTTTTATTTATTTTATTATTACACATTAAATTGTCAAGTAGCTTAGTTCAAAAAAAAAAGAAAATAGTATTTATATGTATAGATAAGATTTAGTATTTAAAAAGATGGGTTACCTATACTAAATTAGATCAACAAATTAAACGAGTCTTCAGTAAATGCAATTCATTAATAAGTTTTATTTTAACTGACAGGATAAATTTAACAAAAAATAAAGAACACGAAAGTAAATATTTAAGTAAAAATTTCTCGAGAGGAAAAATAAATGCAGAAGTTTATATTTTATAAATGAAAATTTTATAAATTGAAAATGATTAATTTTTTAGTTACTTTTATTGCATTTGTTAGAACTGAATTGTAAAATCACAAAGATAAGAAATTCATAAGAAAAAAATATCTGTATTTGAAATTAAATCTTTCAACATGTCAAAATGTGTTGAATGGGAACAATATTATTCAAATGTTCCCATAAACGGTAGTATAAACCCAGATATCGACATTTATTTAAATCTAAATATACAAGGTTGTGGAAATATGCAGTGGCGTAGCGAGCTTAACTCGCGCCCGGGGCACAATACCTTTTTAGCCCCCCCCCATTCGAAAACCATATAATATTATATGTAAAATATACTCGCAAATTAATAAATAAATAAACTAAAATAAATAAAGTCATCGGCTCAAGCTAGGCTTTAAATTTGAGACAAAAAATGTAATTGAGAAAACAAAACTGACCATTTGGCGCCCCTTTGTTAGTAGCGCCCGGGGCATGATACCCCCCCCCCTTTCCCACCCCTCGCTACGCCACTGGAAATATGTTGTAATTATACAGACAGATATTCAGCTTTATCAGAAGACTATTGTCAGATAATCATGAAATTTGGAATAATTAGATATTTGAAATGTAAGCAACTCTTTATTAGATTTTTTAATAGTTTTTAAATGGTTTACCTGAAATAGTTTCGACTTTTGACGAGCTGCTAGCGTGCAGTAAACTACCGCTAAATAAACAAACAATTAATTTTAGATCAAGCAGGTCTAAATCTTTAAAACTACCACAGAATTTGACAAAAAAATTAAAAATCTATGGTATACACAGTGTACTATTTACAAATGGAATCCGCAATATTTAAAAACTTAATTTAAATTAACAGTGCAGCATACATTAGCATAAAGTTTTCGTTTCGCTAAAACCTTTCATATATTGTGATATGTGCAAATACGAAAAAATATATGCATGGCATCATTAATGGGGTGAAAATTAATTACACAGTAATCGTTCTTAATAAACTGTTTATATAATTTAATTAGCTATAATAATCGTTAATTACGATATACCAGATGATTATACTCAGTTTAACATCAATTGGCTAATTATTATAACGGTATTCCATTCAAACAACAAACTAAATATTTCTCAAACTATTGATGTGTTATAGGCATTGTATAAAGAACATTTTTCTTAGCCTACATTTTTCAAACTAGTACTGAACTCTAGACGAATATAACAATTTTAACATAAATGATATTTTTTAAATTATTTTTTATTTATTTATAATAATATTTTAAAAGTTAGGGTCATTGTTATGAGTTTAATTTAAAGACAACGTTTCGCAAAACTATTTATACCATTAAATACAATCACCGGAATATTTTTTTCTTGAGTTTCCCTTTGCTTATTTAATCAAAATTTTACCATTTTCACTCGAATATTATCAATCTAATTGATAAGACTATGAATAAATATATATAATATTTCGGCTGCTAATTATTTAAAGGTCAATAATTTGTGATGAGTTTTGCTTTAATTATTTTATTTTCTCTTATGAATAAATGTTATATATTGTACAGTTAGGGAATCTAGTACTTGGACAGACATTGACAAGTAATTTGGCATAAGCCTTACAATTAGGCAACATTAATTACGGTGTGCAGAGTAGTACATCGGGATAGGGCGATCATCTGTACGTATAATGATCATTTTACGTCATTTATAGTTGATAACTGTATATGTTGCTTAGATACTTTAGAAAATTTTCACCCACTTACAACCCTGCACAGAGGCTACTCATTTATCGTAATTAGTGTTGCCTAATTGTAAGGCATATGCCAAAATACTTGTCAATGTCTGTCCATATACTAGATTCTCTAAGTGTACATACATAAGAGAAAAACTTTCAACCAATACAAGATTTCAAATTTAATCAAATATATAGAATATAAACAGCATTTATTGGCATTCCCAAAATATATAACAACATCTATACAGGGTCTTACAATAACTTTATTATTTTGAGTTTTACAAAAAAACGTTGAAATAGTTTTTTGTTTAAGAAGATGCGCGCTGTTTGGCGGCATCTTCAATTGTTTTTTCCAATTTCCGGTTAAACCGGAAACGGACACAACTTTGGTTTTTTAAATGACACTCTGTATATTTTTTGACATTTTTTGATTCCTTTAATTTTTTACTTTCTGAACGTACCAAATTGTATGTATGTTTTATAAGAAAATTTTGCTGTAAATCTCAAAAAAATATTTCGAAGTGTTCAAGACAGCTATTAAAAAAAATATATATCTATTGCTATGAAAACAAATTTCTTTAAGTATTTGACATTTGTCACTTCTGTCAGAGTTTGTTTATTAATTAATTAACAATAGATCCACTTTTTCACTATTATTCGTTTTTATTATACATACAAAGGTTACAAATATTGTTATTATAATCAATTTCGTAGAAGTTTTTCAAACTACATGTAAACAAACTC
>JAFFZR010012749.1:0-18897 GCA_018397195.1 Lethrus apterus | reverse complement strand
TTGCAGAATTCTCCACAAAATCTGCTCGAAAGTAAAGGGTCTTATTAATCAGAATGCCAATTAAAGTTACGCTAGAATCTTAGGAAAGTTATAAAAAATATCTTCATTCTAATATGTAAACATTTATGCTTTGTATGATCCTAAAATGTTTCCCTATAAAAATTATCTTACAAAGTCGTGTGTGAAAAATCGTACGTTGGATCTTATAAGATAACCGTTTAAATTACAATCAGAAATTTATTAATAAGTCATTTATTAACACTCGGTGCCACAACAGTCCCTTTCAAAATACAATTATTTTTAGAGATATTGGCGAAGGTTCTCAGAAACAAAACTGCAATATTAAAACCAAGCACACAGACATAGATATACATACTTTAAATGCGCACGTAAACAATCAAGTTTATTACACCAAATTTTTATTAATTTGTTTATCTGAGTTGATAAAAAAAATCATTATATCAACAATTAAAGTCTAAGTAATTCTATTTAAATCAATGTAATTTTTCAACGCGCAGTCTATGTAATATTGATAACCTAATTAACGCATGGGTGTGTTATAAAAGGAACCGGTTATAATGTATAGCCTTAGTAATGACATCATTTGCTACTACGTCTATTTACATCTTTATACAATTGATCAGTCTGCTATGTATACCCGTGTATTAATGAAACATACAATGTATTGACGAAAATGGATGTGCAAACATAAAATGAAGATGTTCTTCCAAAGTAACATTTATAGATATAAATATACGTAAAATTGTTTGGCACAAACTATTGTACTTGTAATATGAATGAAATGGCTTTTTCGAGAATTTATGAGTAAGTTTAATGACGCACTCAACAAAACCAATTTATTTACACCTTCATTTCGGTTTTAATCAGCCAATTAGTTTACAGAATCCGCTAATTGTGATATTATAATTATAAGAAGACAAGAAAAATATCATGCGTGACGTACCATTCGAAATAAATGAGATGTTATCGTAACTAATTCATTATTTTTCATATTAAACCATAAATAATAAATGCCGATAATCAAATCAAAGATTATATTTGGCTTGTCACATGGCACTTCATTGATATTCTAATTTAGGTCATGCTAATACGGCTGACACTTTGAACGAAAACTGACGTCATTCTGTTTCAATTTTCACTCGTCCGTTAATGGAACCTCAATATTAATATAGGTGCCAATTTTCGACGCCAAACGTAAATAGTAAAATAAATCAAACCCTAAATTCTCATAAACTGCTAAAATTAACAATAGGACGGCTTATTTTCAGGAGATGAAATGAAAAATAAAACAATAAATTTTCGTCCCTTCGCCATACCATTCCAAGAAATTACGGCTTCTAACGGATCGTGACGTTGTTTCTACGCCATCAAATTAATTTTTTACCATCCGAAATTCCAGACATTTTTTGTAAACTGTTTCGTCTGAATTCTAGATATACGATCCAAGAAACCTAATAAAACTGTTTTCAAGTCAATCGAATGAATTGCATAACGAAGAAGTATTTCTTATGGTTGTACCAGTACACTACAAATGTCTCGCCGAGATTTTCGACGAAAGGGTCTCTGCGAGACATTTGGACGATTAAGCACGAGGACTACTAACTACTGAGTCCTCTAGTTTCAAAACCCCCTAAATACATTTTTAATGTTATATGAGTTAGATATCATAACAGGATCCTTATGAAAATCTCTATTGATTTGTAAACTCTAATAATGTCAAACCCCACAAATTCCATTTAGAATTAATTCACTGTTAAAATTTGCCTTAGTTTCAAACTCCACCAAATCTGTTCGAAATAATTTTCAAACGCCACTAAAACCACATCAGCCAATCAGAACGCGAATAAACAAAGCTACAACTCCAACTTTGGGTAATATAAATCCGGATTTATTAGTCTAATTTCATTTCGTTCTTGTTGTTTTTCAAATAATAAAATCTTTTCTTTTGTTTTTTTTTTCATGTTACGCTTTCCCTTTTTTCAAACCTTTGTTCGGAATCAAAACACACGCAATCCACAATATTGACTTATAAATTCCATTAAATTCAATAATTGGCTTCAAACCCCACTAAATCCTAAATTCAATTTCTTGTAAGTATATTGTTTGTCCGCTGTGTCATTTTAGGATCTAATACTGTATAGCAATTTGGGAGAAAAATCATTAACGTGTTACCGCTACAAGTTAGTTACACAGTTTTTCTTAATTTCTGAAAAGTTACAAAATTGGATTAAGGGGTTTTGAAACCAGAGGATTCAAGTACACTTTACACGAAGCTTCATTCACGCGTCATTCACTTTTTTCTTGTTCTTACAATGAGGATGTTTACGATCCCATAAAATAGGGCTCATTTTGAAAAATTTCCACGAAGTTTAAAATTGCTCCAATCCATTATAGGTACGGAATACACATGCACACTGGGTAAATAACAGCCGAGAAAGTACACAGCGCTCTCGCGCCATTTGACTCGTGCAAAAAACCGACTCAAAGCGGAGCGTAAACAAGACGAGGTGAAGCGACACGACGAGACACGGGGCTAACCGAGCGGTGCAAGTACAGACCCGCGAGGCGTGGCGAGAACAAGCGAGTACTGCTAGTAGGCGTTAGCGAGGTGGGTGGGGCAAGGCGACACAAGGCGATCCGACAAATGCATTCTCTGGCTCGTGTGTTCCCGCCTCTCCTCGACGACAGTATACTGGTACCATTACAAATAATATGATGTGTATCCTAGATTTTTTGTAACATAAATAATTCCATTATTTCGCATGCAAATTTACTGCAAAGTTATTGTGCATTAGTATAGTAAAAGCATGAAATGGAATGGAAATGAACTTATTAAATAAATAATAAAATTAATAAATTTATTATCAATACAATATGGCATCATGGTGCGATATTCTAGTGATATTTCCACTTATGCACCATCATATTCTCTTCATCAAGTGACTTTTATTAAACGTATAATGAGTCTAAAAATCAAGAAAAATAGTCAGAATGATTAGGGGAGCAGAAATAAAAGTGCATTTTCTGTCACAACAAATGAAATAAACCTACAGCAAATCTAAAACAAACTCTGTTGACAATTTATTTAACGTAAAGGAAATAGAATTGTAAATCAAGAAAATTACACATAAGCATTTTTCTGTTGAAAATATACAGGATGTTCAAAGTTATTTGCGCACTATTGCTAATTTCGTTATTTTTGGAGCTACAGAGTCGGTTAAATTAGCAAAGATGCAGTGATTTTTCCGCTGATTAAAACGGTCCACACAAAAAAACAATTGCGCATCACATTTCAGAGCCAACTCAGATAATTAGATTTTCTTAAATGGAACTACATATTTATGTAGCAGTCGCTAGAAAATGAATATTTGCACAAAATCTTCTTATACTACTATAACCCAGAAATGAAAAACAAAAGAGCTACGACGACATTAATACAGGTCACCGCACATGTGATAACTTTGTTAGTAGAGAAGCTATTGACCAATACTGGTCAATACATCAAAAATGTGTAGTTTTTTCTACTGATTACAATGGCGAACTCAAAAATAATTGCCAGTCGCATTTTTGAACTGCTTGCTTTGATACTCATTTACTTATTTTGTATTAAAATTTGGCCTTGCATCTTACGGTTGTACTATTAGAAGAGTATTCTATGTAAAATTTAACTTTTTATCAATTAAAATATACAGGATGTCTCATAAAAAAATTTTTTGTTAGTTCGAAAATGCGACTCGCAACTGTTTTTTTTTTGAGTAGTTACGCCATTGTAATCAGTAGAAAAAACTACACATGTATTGACCAAGACTGTAGCTTCTCTAATAACGAAGTGCGGTGACCTGTATTAATGTCGTCGTAGCTCTTTTGTTTTCATTTCTGGGTTATAGTAGTATAAGAAGATTTTGTGCAAAATTTCATTTTCTACCGACTGCTACATAAATATACAGGCTGTTCCATTTAAAAAAATCTAATTATTTGAGTTGGCTCTGAAATGTGATGCGCAATTGTTTTTTGTGTGGACCGTTGTAATCAGCGGAAAAATCACTGCATCTTTGTTAATTTAACCGACTCTGTAGCTCCAAAAAAACGAAAATAGCAATAGTGCGCAGATAACTTTGAACATCCTGTATATGTCAATTCATGAAATTTATAGCAACCGAACAAGTACGAAGAAACCTCAACGAAAAGTCACTAAATGGACAAAAAAATGGCAATTCAAATTAAATGAAAACAACTATCCACCGAAAATATTCTTGACTACTGATCGTGTCACAGATTAATATCGAAGCTATTACGAATTATTGTTGACGCTCCCTGGTTTGTAAGACGTACGTAATTTTTGCTTGTATTGCTATTACTTCGCTTAGAGTGGGTATTCGAAGATCTTGGCGTACCTTCAACTACCCTAACTTAAGTGACACGACACGAAAGGACACGACACGACAGTCATGGTATTTGGACGTAATAAGTCCAAAAATAAAAGTAAGTTATTTCTGGATAGTATGATGTTGTTGATTTAAAAACTTTGGACTGTATTGACATAAATCTTAGATACAAGCAACATGTGTCAAAACTAATCAATCTTTCGGGAAACTGACAATTCTTTAAGGTAGTAAGGAGTTTAAGTAAGGATTTTAAGAATCCAGAGAGTTCAGAACTACTGTCCAAGGTTCGTTTATGGCACAAGGAAAGGAGATTAAATATCATACACTTTGCTAAATATGAAATCATGCTCTTCATTTCATTATGCCAATATAAAGGCTTTCCATAATATTAATGTTAGAAGTAAAGGTCTTCTTTCCATTCCTATACAGCTGTTCACGAATTATTCTACAATAGCTAACTTTTTTATTTAAAGAGATACAAACTTGGTTAAATGGACAAAATTTTAGTACCTTGCAATGCGCATTTCGCGCAATTTATTATAAAACAAAAGAACATCGCGTTGCTAAGATACAAGCCTAAAGATTATTTTTTTAAATTGAACAGCCTGTATATTTTTATATTTTTAAGTTACTCTGGTTGCCTGCTATAATTAACTATAAGACAATTTTTCTCTACGATCGCTAGTTAAGGAGTTAAAAAATAAAACAATAAAATAATAAAAATCAAAAAGCAAAAGCAAAAGAACTGTTGTTATCGAACTCTTGCAACAAGATGTTTTACAAATGTTTTTCATTATTCCGACTGCACCAATTTGTCTTATGTATCTCACATCAATAGCAATAAAATAAATGCATTATAAATTATTTATTTACTATTAAAATTATAATGAAATTTGCAAATTTCGTTTCTCCAAAACTCTTTTAATAGCTGTTTTAGAGAAAAATTGTCTTATAATTAATTATAGCAGACAAACAGAGCAACTTAAAAATATAAAAATATACAGGCTGTTCAATTTAAAAAATTAATTGTTATGCTTGTATCTCAGCAACGCGATGTTCTTTTGTTTTATAATTTAATGCGCGAAACGCGCATTGCAAGGTACTTAAACTTTGTCCATTTAACTAAGTTTGTATCTCTTTAAATAAAAAAGTTAGCTATTGTAGAATGTTCCCGTGAACAGGCTGTACATGTGGACCGGGCTTTATATGTCGATCAACTCGAATAAAAGCGGCGTTTCTTTAATAAAAATAGTTTATAAATACAACTGTAAATTGTTTAATTCATGATGTGTTTAATTAACATAAATTAACAACACACATCATTCAAGGACTCCGAGTTTTTTTTTTACAAAGAAATAAAATCTTACCTTTCGTCGAGATCCACCTTATTCTAAAATCCTGATCTTCCAAGAAACAATTAGCACTGTACAAATTAACTATAAACCTTCGCAACGTAGTCAAAATAAATAAAACACATCGAAAATCGTAAAATTTTCGTTCTCTTGCTTGGTGCTGCGATTAAGCACTTTGCGTCAAGTCAAAATGACGAAGCAAAGCACACTTATCTATCCGGTAGATGTTATAAAGCGGGCGACTGCGATTTTAACCAGTCCGCACGCGGACGCGATCGAACGCAGTTGTGTTTTGTGTACATAATTTTTTCGTTAAAAGTGGAAGACGTTTACGTTTTTACATATTGAACGTGTTTTTGCCATTAATAAGGCTTCATTACAGAAGCCGAGTGATTGTTTTTTTTTTTTTGCAAAAGGACTACACATCCAGCGGTTAGTATAATTTTTAATTGGATTTTTTTCGCTTAATTGGCGTGCATTTTGAATTACGAAACGTTAGGACGCGAAAATTCGATTAAGTAATTCTTTGTACGATTGCCAAGTTTCAAATCGTTCCCGGTACGATAACCTCACGAACGATTTTTTTTATAAACATTTTTTCCCAAAAAACTATAATCATCAAGAAAAGAAAATTTCTAATAAGACTTTCTAATAGCTTCATCAGAAGCCGATTGGTTTATCTTGTGTTTTATTGACATTCCTTGCCTTGAAATTGACTCGAGATAATGACAAACACACATGCTAAAGGAAATGATTATTTAATACACAATAATTAACCTCGAACGATTAATTCATACGAAATGGCAAAGTAACGTTTATTTAAATATCCTTGGGTATTACACAGCAAATTACACGCGAATAGCAATAAAGAAATTTATTTTCAAATATCGTCGCGTTTTTATTTCGTTATCTTGAACTTTCTGAAAATGCCATGCAATCAATGTTTGTTTATATAAAATATATCATTGGAAGCGGTTTTAAAACGTTTGAAAAATGACTTGGTAAATTTTGTTTTTGTAAATTTGTATAACTACGAAAGGCGAAGAAATGGAATAAATACAATGAACATAAAGATATTCGTATAGCAATGAATCACAAAATTCAAGCATTCGCGGAAATTAATATGTCGAAAAATCGCAAGAGGAAAATAATGAAGAGAGGAAGGAAGCATCAATCCAACGCAACCTTTTAATATTTACAACGTTGCCTCTTTCCTTCTTCAAATCAATTTTTTCGCGAGTATCGTGTTTCCTTGGTCCTAGTCATTCCTTGTTCCAATTCATCCCTCCTTTTTACTCACAAACCCCAAGCTTCGTACTCTTCTCCTACTGGTTTCTTACCATAAACAAAAATTTTAAAAATCAGATCTTCCTTGAATGTAGATAAAAACAATTGAAACCGCGCGTAACAAAACGAAAGCCAAATAATTGTAATGCGTTGGTAGTTTGAATTGTTGGCAACACGTCAATGATTACATTTGCATTGGCAAGTTTAGATATTTCTGTACTCCGACATCGAACCATTTTCACTTTTGTCAGCATGCTTGATCATAAAAAAATCAACAAATATTCCTTCGATTTTGTTACACAAAATTTATTTATTGAAATTATTGAGAGAGATTAAATTAAAGACATAACAATAAAATAAAATCGTCAATTTTGGGAGAAGGGAAATAAATTTTGATCAAGTGAAAAAATTCACCTTCAATCATTTTGGATCATTCTGTTTAAAGAGAAGTTAATTATTTATGGAGAACATATGGAAAGGGTTGCCAAAAAAAAACTAGAATAGAAGAGGAACATTTTCTGAATGAGAAACAGCAAAAGATGAAAAAAAAAAAACTGGAAGTAATTAAAATGCAATCTTCGGCGAATAATAATTACGAAATGTAAATATGGGGAAAATGTTGAAAACCGAATAATCTAAAATTGTAAATCCAAAGCGAATAAAATACCGAAATCGACCGTAATAAATTTTGATTTGACGATTATACCTGCAGGGTTGTTTTGTCTTCGCTTGCTTTATGCAAATATTTTTTTCATTTTGATTAAAAATATTTGCAATTCAAAAAATAACATTTTCGGTACAATTCATTATTTAACAACGCTGCATAAATACCGTAATAAAAACTAAAAATAAACACAATAAAGCGTTTAACCACATTGTTAATGCGTGCACTTATGTAATTGCGAAGGTCGCAATCATTAATAATGACCGAAACCTCAAATTTCTGATATGCCAGACGGAAATTTAATTTTTGTTATGTATTTAATGTATTATGGTTACGTGTACTATATAAACATAACACCTTGCGCACATGAGTTAATTTCGCTGAATATAACCGGTTCGAGGTGGAAAGTTGCCAAACGAATTAATTTGATGGGTGAGTTTTTGGGTCCAAAGGAAGGCTAAAGTACACATCACGGACATTTTTATCGAATCGCATGACGATACGATTGAATGCTTATGTCGCGCTTTGACAAATAAATTGTTAACTCATTGTGTAGATTCGAATTAAATGACTATTGAACTTTTAGGATTTGATGAATTTAATTGGTAAAGAACACATGCACACGCTGATATACAACACTAGACATTTTTAAATATTTTACGTGTAATGTATGATGCCTCCTAATAGGCATAAGGAGCAGATTAATATTTTACAATTGAAAAAATGGAAAAATAAACATAAAAATGAATCAAGAAGAAAAAATAAGTGATCAAGAGATCAGGTACCAAATAGAAAGATTCTATATTAAATTTTTTACGATTTTGGCAAATTGAGATTCTTTGGTTGAATGAAATGAAAGACATCGTCTGCTATTGGTAATATCTTATACAAGGAAACACCTTATGGAATTTATAGATCTTACGGACCTTATTAGTTTTATGGACCTTATAAACCTTATGGACCTTATGATGTTAGGAGATTACGACGCGGTGTTTATCTGGCGACCCTTAATTCCAAAGAAAACAATTTTAACTAAATTCATAAAAAAAAATCTTGATATTTTCAAAATTGAGTTGGGAGTTGGTCTTTTATGAAAATTTTATCTAATAACGTTGCCATCACAGTTTATTAGTTTAAATATTTTTTAATTTATTATTAAAAAAAAAATGGAAATTTCAATTAAAACAATTAATGGAAAATCAAGATCGGATTTTTGAAAAATTGTATTTGTGTTTAAACTGAAAAATTGCGAATTAAAAAAAAAAAAATTTTAATATCAAAAATATATTGTCATTCAAGAATTCTTGATATGAAAAAATATTTGACTTCTTTATAAGAATGATTCATAATTTTAGAGCAAATGTTTGTACAAATGGAAAGCGCATTGTTACTGAATTCCTCGAACACAAAGTAGTCAGTTTAATGGTTTCCTTAGCCGTACTTACTGTGCATTTGGTGACAATGTAATCAGGCGACACGTTTTGTAGTAATAAATCACTGGGGTTATACCCGAAATAGTACTCGACGGGATCGTAAATTTTTACAACATGCAATAAATATTTATTTTTGCAAGTTTTGTTAAATGTAACACAAGAAGTTCAAATATACGTCTAGATCTATGGTTAGTAGTTGAAAATTATGAGCATTTTGTATAACGTACATGTATTAGTTTAAATATTTTTTAATTTATTATTATTCGTTATGACATTAGATCACTTTGATGGAATTAATTGGCCGTATAATTGCATTACCGACCGGAATATTATAAGTGCATTCGTGTCAAGGCAATGACAATGTCGCTCGTACAATTCCTTCATGCGTTAAGTCGTTCGCGTTCCGTTCGCGATTAATACGGCAATTGTTTTGTTCTCGATTGATGTTCTTTTTTTTTTTGGCGTTCGGTCGCGTTGATGTGTGTTTACAAACCGAGATAACAACCGCTTCACATCAGCGGCGTGGCGTGTACGTTATTAATTTTGTGAATATCGAGTGTACATTTGGATAAAGCGACTGTTTATTTTACGTGCTTTTGTTTAATTTGGTTTTGCTAAGCCATGCATGTTATTATTTATATGGATTAGATATGGAAAAGTTGATATGATTAAAACATATAATTGGTAACTTCGTAACATAGCTCTCTTTTGAAATATTTGGTGAAATGAATATTAAAATGAAAAGGAGAGGAGGGTTAAGCGATCACGTGATTGGATTGGGCTTACTTCGAATGAATTGAAAGTAAAACAAATGACGGAGAAATGGAACTGGAAGAAATGGCAGGAAGTTCGGAAAAGTTTAATTAAACAAAACAAAAACATAAGAGTATGTTTCAAGAAGATAAAGATATCATGCCTATGGAATAGTTTCCTCTCGCTTTCTTCTTCCTTTATTTTCTATTTTTTTGAAAAGATCTAATAAACTACTTAATAAATTGATTTTTCTTCTTCTCCTCGATCGACGAATTTTATTAAATAATCTATTGACTTATTTTTCTGTTTACTGAACGGTTTATTATTTATTTATTTTTTAAAATTGTTAATTTTTTTTTCCGGATTCTGGTTATCACAACTTCATTCGCGTAGACTATGCACGATGATTATGAAAAAAAAAAAACAGTTTTAAATTGAAGGCTTTCACGACCGTTGTTGTCTGTGTTGTGATCGCCTTGCGGATTTTTAATTTATGGTTTGAAGTTTAAAAACGCTTTTATATATTTCTTTATTTGTTTCAGGTTTCTAATCTCAACAAACCGTTTCGTCGTTTATTTTCGGAATTCGTGGAATCTAAATACGTCCGAGGTCTGAAAAAACCCGGTCCGTTTTATAAACGAAGGCGTCCGCAGTGCAAAAATTTATTTTTGAAAACGGAAACGTGCGGCGCGAAAACAAACAAGTTTGGCCGAAACCGAGTGAATTTTTGCTAAGACGGCGTGAAGCGAACGAATCGATTTTTCGCCCGTTCGATGCATCTGGTGCTTTCGTCGTCGGCGTTGCGAAATGGACATAACGAAGGAGCATTCCAATCCCAATCCGAGGGAAAATGCCAATCCACTCTCGGTGTTATTCTTCACGTGAGTATTTTTTTGTGGGCGTGTCGTTTGTGCAATTATGGAAATTTCAAAAAAAAAAGAAAATCTTATTTGCAGGCATCCCAGATTTATAATTAAAAAAAAATTACGTGTACTTGTTTAACAAAATAAGTAATTTTCATACAACTGGTATGAGTGATTTTTTTTTGTTTCCGTTATCAGTTCTCGCGAATTGTTTGGCCATCTATTAACCAACTAATTTTACTTATAAAAAATGTATCAAAAAAGCTGTACAGGCCTTGGAGGTCTTACTTTCTCTTCCCAGTTGTTAAGATTCAGCTTCTATAGGTCATCATAAACTGGGTCTAGCAATTTTTCCCAA
The DNA here is from genome assembly GCA_018397195.1 of Lethrus apterus. Lineage (NCBI taxonomy): Eukaryota > Metazoa > Arthropoda > Insecta > Coleoptera > Geotrupidae > Lethrus > Lethrus apterus. The sequence goes on along the minus strand of JAFFZR010012749.1, from coordinate 7,781 downwards.
GGGCTACCCTTCCTTCTTTTGCCTAATTCTCTTTGCCTTAATAATTTCTTTGGTATGTCCCAGCCAACGTATTCGTTACGATCTTGCGACTGCCATGAGACTAGGGCATTGATATAAGTCAATTAGGCCATGATTCGTGATCCTTTCTCAAAGATCTCTTGTTTTGTTTTCACCATAAATCCTCCGCAATTTTTCTTTCCCAAATATCAGCTTATTCTCTTCCTTCCTATATTATCTAGATAATATTATCTACATTTTTAAAAGAATAAGTTTTGTTGTCTAGTGTACTTTCTATCTCACGTATTTACTACACCTAGAAAAAAACAAATGATAAAAATTTGTTTCAATCATTTAATCTGTGGAACAGAGCAATTTAATTTAATTTTTACAACGCAAGAATTATGGATATTGTTTTCTTTTTTTGTGAAACACGACACACCGAGGAATCAATTCATGCAACAGATTGCTTTAAAAATGTGTTCTTAGAAATTCCCAAGTGAGACTATTTATTGCATGCCATGTAGGGACTTTAACTTGTATTGAATAATCCATTTTAAAATTTTTTAATTGTTTAGCTATTTATTAAATTCAAGCCTTCTTCTTTCTTCCGTACTTTATGTCTTAATCCATTTTTACGAGTTGTTCGGTCTTGCACATATTCCCCTTTAACTATTTTGTCATTCAACTTCGAATATGTTTCATGGATTTAAAAGCTTCGGAAGTGTGTGTGGGTTGGGTTCGCTTAGTGAGCGTAAATATTTTATTTTATTTATTATAAAAAAAGAGTCGAGTTTGCTCCGTAATCGAAAATTATCGAAAATTACAATGACGAAACGAACCCAACCCCAATCAATATTAAAATATATTTATTACTTGTAAAGTACTGATACAAATTTTTATATATTTGTGTGTCGTAATAAATATATTTTTATTGGTTGCTTGCTCAGGAATAAAAAGATAATAATAATGATATGCATTATATATAACAAAAAGTCCTTATTTATTAAAATAATATTAAAATATATATACATATATATTTTTAAATATTTAAAATATCGTAATAAATATATTTTTATTCCATTTGATATTTTTTGGTTGGAAGCTATAATAAATATTTTTGAAATTTGTGTGGCATTTTTTGTCGTTGATAATAATAAAAGACAGTTTTTGGTCTGATATTTTTGTAGTTTTCAAGACGTTTCGAAAAAACGTAGTTGTCATCATCGGTTTTACATTATAATAACAATAATAATTTTACAATTATAATAAATAAAATGACACACTTTCAGTTTTTAAAATGATTTTCGATTATCCATTTTAATACTTGCTAGTTTACTAGCTATATAGCTGTTATATAATAATAGTAATGATAATAATAATAAATAAAATTTTGAAAATAGCAAGTACATGTTTCCAAGTTGGATCTTCACACAATCCAACGAATAAAAATGTAAGACACGTGTCGTAACGTGCCGCAAACATTCGTCGTCGACGTTCATTTGTTTTCCTTCATTCCCAAACGAAATAATCGACTTCCGCATCTGTTACACGTTTTAAATTAACTCCGACTCAACGCTCTGTATATTATTTTTGTCGCTTTTCTGTTTATTTTCTGTTCGACGTTAACGGGGCTAATTGACCAATTTCGACGTTAGCACCCCTTCGTTATCTTGACGTTTTGTATACATGTCACATGTCCATATGAAAATATTTGTCTTCGGTGAAAGACTTAAGATTGTTAGACGTAGACCCAAAAAAAATCTTTTTAAAATATCGAATATCTTAAACAAATCGGACTCGAACCCCACAACCGCGATGAATTATTATGATAAGGATCGTGTGTGTAAACCCCGAATACATGGGTGGCAATCGTCGTAGTCGAAGGTCTGAGATATGTTTATCACAAAGTTCACAAACGTGCTACGAATTCACGATCTTTTTGTTATGGATTTGATATGCAACGATGGTGACGATGGCGATTATTATCGACTTCCTCCTACGTTTAAAATATTAATTAATATGTGCGGGTTGTTGTAAGTCGCCGAATTATTTTGGAATTTTTCCCATTGTTTGATCTTGATTTTCTTCGGATTGCGTTCATCGTCGTATGGTGCCCTTTAATTTATCACGTTTATTTATTTGATGTTTTCTTTGCTTGGTAGACAGTTTCGAGTTTGTGTTATGAAATTTATGCATCATAAAGATATGGGAATTTGACCGAAAAAAATCTGCGATACGGTTCGTGAACATTCACGATGTGAAAGACTTTTAGAAATGTAATTTTAAAAATTATATCTTTATTTTTTAAAAAGCCCGAATTTTTAGAATATTTTTTTTGAATACAACAATGTTTAACGGGCAAAACGAATTTTTTAATGTTTTTTTTTTAACTACATATTTTTATAAAATATAATATGAAATATTTTTAATACTTTGAGTATGTTGACTTCGCATAAACTGCAAGTACGAGTATGTATTGAATTATTGAAGATTTTATGTTCATGGTAAAATGTGCTTATTAAAAAAAGGTACAAAATCTCATTACAACTCTGTTTGTATTATTGTTATTATTATTGTTATATTATATCCCTTGATAATACTGATGAGGAACAAATATAAGGTTTATTTAAGAAGTTTTTGAAATTAAAAATATAATTAATAATTTTAATTATTAACCTTTTGTTTTTATAAATACACTAAGAAAATGTTGATATCAAGATAAACAAGAATTTTCATTAAGATTGCTTTTTTATTTCCAACATAAACGATTTTTTTATAGAAAATCGAGGTACTTTGCTGATACAGAAAGTTAGATTCAAAATTTTAAAACAATAGAAAATGGCATCAATCAGGAATTTCTTTGACATATAAAATTGGAAAAATCTTAAAAAATCATAAAATTTTTAATAAAATCAAGATCTGATTTTTTTTTAAATATTCGAGAATTTGTATAAAATTTTAATAAATTGTTGATTTAATAAATTGGGAAAACAAAGTAATGACGAAATTGTTGAAATCATGAAATATTTTGAAAAACTTTTAAAATTCAATTTGAGATGTCGACAAAACAGGAAACAATCCCAAAATTTAGAAAGCTGCCATATTATAAAACAATTGAATACTAGAAATTATTGTATAGTTTCGCAATAAAATGAAAACAGTATGAGCCAATACATTTTTATAATATAACACGTGTACGGCGTAAAATGACTACAGGACCGTACTTAAAACCGATATAAAAAAATCCGAAAATTTTGAATGAAGATAGAACCGTCGTTTTTGCGGATTTGGGTTTGGATCACTGTCATCTATCACCTTTTGGACTATTGATAACTATTTCAAAAACACCCTTATAGTACGTTGATATCACCCTTTAAACTATTGATACCTATTTTAAAAACACCTGTGCAGTCTATAATGTGTAGTTTGTGGATTATTTTTATTATTGCAAATGCCTCTTACGTAATTATTTGTTATTTTTTTTCTTTTTTAATCTTAGTAATGAATCCAAACGCCTACTTCATAAAAGCTCTGTAAGCACAAAGCTTGCATTTTGTAATTTGCCTATTGCAGTTGCCTGACGCATTACACATATCTGAAGTGATTTAATATGCACGATATCAGGTAACATTATCATAATCCGAGCCACATGGCAATGATAACATGAACTGTTAATGGTACGTGGGGTTCGTAAAGCAACTGAGAAGAGCAGATAGGTGAACATTTAATATTTTTAAACGTGGCACGTGTACATTATTTTTTTTTATTAGAGTATTGACTTTGACTCCTAAGAAAAGTAATTATGTTCACAGTTCCAACTGACTTTACGACGTTTTAAACGACTTGATAAGTATCTACATTGTAATGTTTATTATATGGTTTAGACATCACAAGTTCACAAACTACTTATAACGTTTTTTTTTTTTTATTAATTTATATGTCATTAATTCAAGATGTGATTGTTTAGTTTATTTGAAGAAAATCCTATTTAGATGTTAAGTCCTTTTCCTATACATGGTTATTCTGAAATGTATCCCACTATTTATAACAAGTAATAGCGGACCTTAATCCAAACCCAAATCTGCAAAAATGACGGTACTAGCTGCATTTTAAATTTTCGAAAAAAATTATTTATTTTGTACGGGCATTCAGTTCTAAGTACGGTGCTGCGACCATTTCAATATACGCGTCGCGCTGAAAATCAACTTTCAATAATTCGGCGTTATTTTCATATTTTACTGAAAATTAAAATATTTTTTTTTCTGGCACACTCAAGATTTTTGCAGCTACTGTATTTACAAACAACATATTATTTATGGGTGTTATTATTTTTATTCGAGAAGCAATGCACGTTTCTCGAAAAATAAGAAATTCTTTTTAAAGAATTTTAAAGAAATTCAATGGCGAAGCGTTTCTTTTAGGATTTTTAGGAAATAAGCCAAGTCGTTTTTTATATACGTCTTAGGAAACATTCTGTATAACGGAAATGACTCATCCTCACTCATACCATGCATTCCGTAATAAGTCCTTATCACAAACACCTTTGCTCATTCGTGTAGTTCCATTTTAATTTTTATGTCTAATTCTTTTTTCTTCTAAATGTTTGCGCTTTTGTCTTTAATTTATAATATTTTCTCGACCATTTAGGTTGGATTTCTTTCATCAACCTTATTGAATAATAATAACCTATTTTCTCTGATTCGCCTTTACAACAATTTCTTTTCTTCATTCTTGCTTCTTTTCCCCAAATTATAATGCATTTTTTAATTTAAATCCAACATACGTTAAAGGCACGTTACATATACCGAATAATGTGTACTGACTCCTTCGATATCACAATTGGGTTCAATATTAGAAAATGGTGGAGGCGCCGGGCATTTTTATTAACAAAATTATATTATGTTTATCGCATATATTTTTAAGATTGCAATGAGGCGTTTACCATAAAACACAAAATGAATGATTTATTCGCCAGTTAGTATATTTTAATTTTATTGAAGATTTAGGATTAACTAAAGAATAAACGCATACGAGGTTCTCTCAAACGATCATCGTCACGATAAAACCGAAAGGCCAGCTCAAAGTCAGAAAAATTATGATAAATCTATAATAAATTTTCAATGACCTTACTAGGATTTGAACCTTAGACCTTGAGATCAGACCACTAGATCAATCATACAACTCAATTAATAATAGCAATATATTTCTTTTTGTTTTAATATCAATTTGAATAGTCTGTCTTTAAACTGGTTAAAATCAATTATCCTAAAAGTTATGTACCTTCATAGTTATGACGTCATTGGCTATTTTGAATGTAGGGAAGTAAAAATTTTATAACAAAAAAATACTAAATTGTTCGTCGTTTAAAAAAAATTTTATTGATTTTTTTTCAAATCTAATTTTTGTACCTAATTTTAAAAGTCATTTTAAGTCATGTTAGAAAAATAAAAAAAGTTAATGACAAAAATTTTATTTTAATCTTCTGGTTATTTTGTGTAACATTTCGGATTTATCGTATGATTTTATTTTATTTTATTTTATTATATATCCCTGTGTGTTAGTTCAAAATACTCGCTCCATCTTTCCATTATTTTATTTTTTTTTGTTATGTTGCCATCCTTGTCTTTTAACATATTTAACATATTATGTTCTCTTTATAGTTTTCTGACATTATGGCAATGATTTCCTTTCTGACCCTTTAATTGCTATTTTAACGTCTTTTCTTTCTTTGTATACTTCGTAATCTTCAGCTTTTCTTGTAGTTAAATATTTTTTCCACTTGTCTTTTTTATTCTTTATTTTTGTACGTATTTCATCTGTCCACACACACGGTTTTTCTCGTATTATTGTTTATTATTTTCATTTTCTTCAGCTGCAGTTAGTATGCTGGATTTAAAATAAAATAAAAAAAAAAATAAAAAAAAATTGTTCCCACAATATTTATCAATTTCAGTCTGTGGATTCCATTTCATACATAATTGGAAAAATTTAATTTTTAAAAATCTGTGTGACTTGAAACAATTTAAAACGTCCTCAACAAATATTTATCGTTCGAAATTTAGATCGAAATTAATGACCACCGGGAAGGACTCTTCAGCATGGAAAGTCCAAATGATCCTATGAGTAATTTGACACCGTCGTGTCTTTAGAAAATACCCGGATTACGTTTCATATTGTTCAATGTAATGGAAACTGCGAGAATGTGATCTGACCTACGACGGGGGCAAACTGACCATTTTACTTTGTGACGTTCACGACTTAATTATTCGGTGAATTCGACTCTGTCGATTACAACTGGAAATCACGCGAAATATTTTTTACGTCCGATTAATTCGAATTGTAATTTCAATTGCAAAGTAGAAATGAAAACAAAATTTATCTTGTTGACATTGAGCTCGTGATAAGCAAATATGCGTGTATATTTGCATGTCGGTGAAAGAATTTTAACGCGTACAATTCATTCCACATTCTAATTTTTGTTTGAAAATAAAAATTAAAATGTGGTTTATTGTAGGGCTTTGGAAGGTTGGAATTTCGAAAAATATTATTATTAAATATGTGACTTTTATTTATTGTTAAATTTTTGTTGTGCAAATAATAATAATGAAAAATCATGGTTTAACAATGCATGATGTCGATCATTAAAATAAACAAGTTTTTTGTAAGGTATTTACTAAAATTATGAAGAGTCATTGTTTAAAAAAGGCAAACGTATGACGTAAATGAAATTGTCTAAATTGCATGTTACAAATACGCTTTGTATAAAATAAAAACATATATAACGCTATAATAGAAGCCAGGAGAGCTGTCAACGTCAAACGATGACGTACCACTATTTATACTATATTGTTATAACTAAAATCTATTTTTACCTATTTTCTAGGTTATGTTATCGATAAATATGAAGTACGTAACATAGCAAATATATATATATATATATAACATATGATAACAGACTTTCTGCAACTTGACGCGCCTGCTCTCGTGGTTTCTCCTATATTATGCAATTTTTGCAATTCTCTTTCCCTAGAAAAACGTCGTCTTTGCTTCTTGTAAGTTCAAGTAAATAAAAGAATACTGATTACTTGGTAAAGATTTAGAAACACATGTTTGTATATTTTATTATACAGTGCGGTCGTTTAGTCTGGAAACCTGGGAATAACAAGTTGTCCGTTTATTTATGGAAAATCCTCGTACAGGTCAATTTTTATTTTTTATTGCACACATTTTGACATATCGTTCAAATTTTTTCCGCCATATTTGAAAATGGTATGACGTCATCGCCATTTTTTTTAAATAGCGACCTTCAATTTTTTTGGTGGATTTGAATACTTTGTCAAATTCTAAAACCAAAAATGTCCAAAAAGTATGATCTTGATCTGGAAAATTTTCGAAATAAACGCCTTTGAAGTTTTAAAAAAAATTTGACAAATTTATTGAAATTAGAATAAGCAAAACATTGAATTACATTTAAATAAGGTGTTCGAACTGATTCCCGTCAACTTCTTGGCAAAAGGCGAGCCTATTACGAAAATCTTGTAAAACATTTTGCAGAGTTTGTGGCGTAATAGCTCTTATTTCAGCGCGTATTCTATTTTTTAGTTCTTCTAATGACGCGGGCCTATTGAAATAGACTTTACTTTTTAAGTAACCCCATAAAAAGAAGTCTAGAGGAGTTAGATCAGGTGACCGGGCAGGCCATTCAATGAAACCTCTTCTGCCGATCCATCTATTTGGAAATACTTGATCTAGATAATTTCTTACAACATTGTCATAATGGG
>JAFFZR010012748.1:0-25193 GCA_018397195.1 Lethrus apterus | reverse complement strand
TTAAATCAATTTTTTCTTCCGATATAAATGGGCATTTCAATTTAAACTCATTTGAAGCAAGCCAACACAAAAAGAATCAACTGCAACATTTTCATCTCTTTAAAATTATTCTTAGCTGATTGCTAATAAATTATCAGAAAATAAAACAACTTTTCTTTTTGTCGCAAAAATATTTATACCATTCTAAGCTTCATTAAAGAAATTAAAATCTACAAAAGTAAACAGAAAAAAATTTAACAAAATTGTCCAAATTGACATTAACATTCATTGAAGAATGTCAAGATTCTTAAGAAAAAAGTTCATTATAGAATTATTTCATGGATGATCACATTTGACGATAATGATACTACGACCAGGGCTTGATAATCAATAATTAACCCATAATTTATAAACATAAGGAAAAATGTTTGTTGATTATAATTAGTTTTGTTTATACTTCTTTAGGCTCCTTTGTAAATAAATTTTGTGAAATGCCCTAGACCAGTGATGGCGAACCTATGACACGCGTGTCAGTGCTGACACGCGAGCTCATTTTTGGTGACACGCATCTTCAAAGATAAAAAATTTCATAATTCAAATATAAACCCGAAATAGAAGATTTAGCAGACAAACTTCAGCACCAAAAAAAGTCACCAATTTTTCATATATATTTATTTTCTAATTGTATAAATTTATATTTATTTTCGAATCATATATTTATTCATTTTTGTTTTCTAATTATATTATTGTTAAGTGTCAATGAAATCATTGGTTTCATAATTTTGGTTTTTGTATTTTAAATAACATTAAACAAATAATTAACTTACAAAAATTATAAATATTTTTATTTTTTTAATCTTTACTTTTGTGATATGTGACACGCCACGAAAATTATGTTTCGATTTTTCAAAATTTTGACACACCGAACTCAAAAGGTTCGCCATCACTGCCCTAGACTTTTCTATACCGAATTGCAAGTAACATTTCTTTCTTTTATAAATATAGTATTGAAAGAAATTCAATAAAAATAAATTTACAAAATTTTATTTGCCAAACAATAATTTCGACTGTATGATGACTAAAATTTAAGTAATTTGCAAAGAGCTTTCCTTAATAATTTAGTAATAAATTGATCTAATAAACTGATGTAAATACATCTTAGTGATTTTAATTTAAGTTTGCGATAGTTTTTGTTCGATAAAATGAAATTTCTAGGTATCTGGAAAATGTATATTTTATTGACATAAATTTTAATTAAAAATGTATACGCATGAATGTAAATTTAATCAAGTTGTACATTATAACATATCGTCTCATTTTGTTTTAAAATACTTCGTTTATGATAAGAAGAAGTACGATATAATTTCCCGATAAAATTTATCAGCAAATTCTTCGTCAGATACAAAACACCTCTGTTGGGCATTCTTCGAATGTGAATAATAATCACATACATCGACGTGTAACAAAATAAAAACAAGATAATCAACTCGTTTTTTTCCAAACCAATCAAGGCACGTGGAAAACGACTAAATTGTACTGTAAAAAAATAAATATATGAAGTTTTATATTTCCATATTATATTATATTATACGTGGAGACATGTGCACCAGGGTTGGGCGCATATATTTGTTGAGGTGGGTGGGCGGACCACATTGTGTGCTTTTGATATGTTTGCATATGGCGATGACGTGTGCATTTTAAAACAGTGGACTGGACGCGGCCACACACGCGCCATTTTTAGAATGGGAGTATGAAACAAAACCTCTAAAAAGACAAATTGCAATATTATAAATTTGAAAAAATACATGCAAAAAATTCAATGAATATTATGGTAATTCTTATAGGAATGAAGAATATTCATTATGGGAATTCTTATGGGAATGAAGAAAATGTTTTAGTGATCATATTAGTGTCAAATTCTTGGTTGATAGAATACTTATGTGTTTTTTTTTTCCTTTCTTGAGCGTGCAACCAATTAAAACGCAAGTTGTGTAATCAAATATATTTCTTACGACACAATATTAAGAAAATATAAAAATGTGTTTCGTGATCTTCGTCGGGTAATAAATATATTTGACATTTGTTATTTATTCACTATGGAAACATTCTTTTGAAAAGCATAGTTTACTATAAATTTGTTTCATCAATTAGTTCAAAATTTTTATATTTTCTTAATATTGTGTCGTAATAAATATATTTTATTACACAACTTGCGTTTTAATTGGTTGCACGCTCAAGAAAGAAAAAAAAACAGATTAGTGATCATAGTTATTTTCGAAGCTAGCGTTGAATTGATTTAGCACGTTTATTTATTTCTTAATTCAACACCTAACTGAACCCAAGGTGAACTGATTGGAATCACTAAGGTTGGTTTTTTAAAATTAGTAATTCAATTAAAAAAAGTTGAGTTTGATGAATTGTAGTTGGACTTGAGCGCGTTTCTTATTGGAATAGGTTGAATTTGCTTGTTAATAAATTTAGTTTTAAGTATACATTGAATAATAATACAAATTAAATTTACTACAAAATGATGCAATGATGAAGACGTGACGCTGTGAAATATTCAAGCGATAAAGAGATGAAAACCTTGACTTTTTTAGATATTTGTGAATCCTTTTCTTCGACGTTTGAAATTGAGCTTTACGAGTAGTTTTTTCGTGTCATTTAATATAACCATAGTGTATTAATTTGGTGTTGGAACAGGTTGGCTGCGTTGGAAATACGTTCAGTTTAAGTTGGTAATGGCAATTTAAAAATTGGGTTTCATGGTTTGTGGTTGGATTAGATTTGGATAATTTTAATTTAAAGATGATATATCAATTGTCAATATTTCTGACAAAAATAATTTTTACTTGTTTACCAGACGATAAAATTCTATTTTATCGATAAGTGAAAAGGTGTTAATTCACGAGCGATTAAGAGCGAGTGAATTATTTTCACGAGTCGATAATTAAATTTTATCGTCGTATATAACATTGTATTTTTTTTTTTCTATAGCAATTATACAAAAAAATTTAAAAAATCAATTACTAATTATTAAGCTTAAAATTTCAATAGTTCGGGTAGCAACGGTTATTTTAAAGAAATTAAAGTACTTTATCTACCCTTGTTGTTAAAGAATTACTTGCTGTTAAAATGCTACTTGTTCTGTTGATTTGTGTTGAAAAAAAGCACACTTTAACATTTGTTATAAAAAAAAAAAACATTTATTTAGCTTACAATTTTATAAATTTAATTTGTTTTTAATAAATTTGTAATGTTTTCTCTTTTTTTTTAATATTTATCGCCGAGTTTTTTTACCAAGCAACCAGTAAAAAACGTAAAATGTAATAAAATAGATTTATTACGATCCAAAAATACATAAAATATGAAAATGTACTCCGTTAAAACATTTAACAAAAAAAAACACCCAAATTTCAAAAATAATAAATGGGAGAAAATCAAAAAAATTGTGTTGAAACCTTTAAACGACAAGACATGACATAAAAGTCAAGACACCTAAGTATCTTCAAGAATTACTTACTTCAAAAAGTGTTCAGAATTTTGTTATGATTAAACTTAAAATAAAAATTCAAAATTTTGGTCAATTTTGGACAATGAACCTTATTTATTTCTCCTCGAGACGCAAGCCATTTTCGTTGACTTTCAATTTTAAAAAAAAACCCAGTTCATTATCAATGAAGGCGATTTTTCCAAAATTGATTATTTTACGAAAAATCCTGTTAATCACGTAGAATCCGGTGAATCAACCACACGCTTTGCACGCCAATTATGGATAACAAATACGAGGTCAAAGGGTTGGCTCTTGGCGTGTGCCACTTTCTCAACTTGAGCGGTGTCAAAGTCTTCGTAGTTGCAAAGCAACGGTTGCATATTGCGAAGCGTATTCGAACGAATGGTGCCGCGGTACCGTTGGAATGTTGCCTCAGGCCGTATAAGTTATCTGGTGGGGCACAGATGTCGGACACACTGCCCGGAACTTGATCCAAGATCTAACGTTAAAAGTTCTAAAAATTAATATTTTTAAAAAAATTTATTTTATTTTTTATTCATGTATTTTTTTAATAAGTAAAAAATTGCACCTCCGAAGAAAAAGCGAACACGTCAAATATTACTTTTATACTAAAGAGAAAATTTAGACTGAATGTGGTTTTAAAATATTGTTTCTAGCAGAATTTTAAAGACGATCGATATTTTTTTGAAATTACACTTTGGGGATTCCGAATATGTCGCAAGCTTAAAGTTCTCTAACGTCTTCTTATTCCCAATCGACTGTTCGGAAGATTTTAATAATTTTTTTGCTTACTTTTCGTCTAACCTATAGTTATTGATTACTAATCCCTTACAGAATTTTTTGGTTTCTTCCTATACAGCCCATTTGATTACCTATATATTTTTTTAATCTTTTTAATGGAACACATTGTATAGTATATTTTTACACAATCTTATTCTCTATCCTTGTTCTATGCAACTGTAGTTTGTTTTTTGAATATTTTGCCGAGTTATTATTATTAATTTTTTGTTGTTGTTGAAAAATTGGACAGAAAGATGCTCAAGCGTATAGATGTTAATTGTTCAAGTTAAAAAATATGATTTGATATTCTGTTAATGAAGACCAGCCTCTATGTTATTACTTGAAAAATATTTAGTCACATCACTGACATCACACAAACTGGGTTTTCTTATACGAAGTCAGTCAATAAGTTCTCAAGAAATCCATTTAATTCTTAGAGTTTTTCTGTTTATTCTACTTGGCTTGTTATTGTTTTGACACCAATTATTAAATGGCCTCTTTCTTAGTATTTTCTTATCATAAAGTTGTAATCTTTTTCTTTAAAAAATCAATGCTGAAGACTCATATTTTGTTGTTCTCCTATTATTTGAATATTATTATTTTATTACATTTTACGTTTTTTACTGGTTGCTTGGTAAAAAAAAACTCGGCGATAAATATTAAAAAAAAAGAGAAAACATTACAAATTTATTAAAAACAAATTAAATTTATAAAATTGTAAGCTAAATAAATGTTTTTTTTTTTTATAACAAATGTTAAAGTGTGCTTTTTTTCAACACAAATCAACGGAACAAGTAGCATTTTAACAGCAAGTAATTCTTTAACAACAAGGGTAGATAAAGTACTTTAATTTCTTTAAAATAACCGTTGCAACCCGAACTATTGAAATTTTAAGCTTAATAATTAGTAATTGATTTTTTAAATTTTTTTGTATAATTGCTATAGAAAAAAAAAATACAATGTTATATACGACGATAAAATTTAATTATCGACTCGTGAAAATAATTCACTCGCTCTTAATCGCTCATGAATTAACACCTTTTCACTTATCGATAAAATAGAATTTTATCGTCTGGTAAACAAGTAAAAATTATTTTTGTCAGAAATATTGACAATTGACATATCATCTTTAAATTAAAATTAAAATTCTTGTACCTATTCTGTTTAAGGCAAATTCTTTAAAATTGATCGATCCAAATCTAATCCAACCACAAACCATGAAACCCAATTTTTAAATTGCCATTACCAACTTAAACTGAACGCATTTCCAACGCAGCCAACCTGTTCCAACACCAAATTAATACACTATGGTTATATTAAATGACACGAAAAAACTACTCGTAAAGCTCAATTTCAAACGTCGAAGAAAAGGATTCACAAATATCTAAAAAAGTCAAGGTTTTCATCTCTTTATCGCTTGAATATTTCACATCGTCATGTCTTCATCATTGCATCATTTTGTAGTAAATTTAATTTGTATTATTATTCAATGTATACTTAAAACTAAATTTATTAACAAGCAAATTCAACCTAATCCAATAAGAAACGCGCTCAAGTCCAACTACAATTCATCAAACTCAACTTTTTTTAATTGAATTACTAATTTAAAAAAACCAACCTTATTGATTCCAATCAGTTCACCTTGGGTTCAGTTAGGTGTTGAATTATGAAATAAATAAACGTGCTAAATCAATTCAACGCTAGCTTCGAAAATAACTATGATCACTAATCTGGTTTTTTTTTTCTTGAGCGTGCAAACAATTAAAACGCACGTTGTGTAATAAAATATATTTATTACGACACAATATTAAGAACTAATTGATGAAACAAATTTATAGTAAACTATGCTTTTTAAAAGAATGTTTCCATAGTGAATAAATAATAAACGTCAAATATATTTATTACCCGACGAAGATCACGAAACACATTTTTATATTTTCTTAATATTGTGTCGTAATAAATATATTTGATTACACAACTTGCGTTTTAATTGGTTGCACGCTCAAGAAAGGAAAAAAAACACATAAGTATTCTATCAACCAAGAATTTGACACTAATATGATCACTAAAACATTTTCTTCATTCCCATAAGAATTCCCATAATGAATATTCTTCATTCCTATAAGAATTACCATAATATTCCCGTATGCATTTACAAAGTCGGTATCTCAACCCATTTGTATGAAAGTCGATCCATATCCTTTATTCTCACTTATCTTTCCTTCTTGCCATTTTATTTATTTAGTTTTGATTGGTTTTCTTCTCTATTTCCTTTTTTTTCCATTAATTTAATTTTTTTTTGCCCTCTTATCTTTCTACGTTCCAATTTCTGCTGATAATTTCATCCTTCCCAGATATTAATATTTTGATCCACAATTTTTCAGTTACACTTTAATTCAAATTCTGCTTCATGTTCTATATTTCTGTTCAGTCACATTATTTTGCTTTCGTTATTTTTCTTTCCATTCGTATTTCTTTTTGATAATTTTTTGTTGTAAACAGAGATCTGTATGTTAATTGCTTCAATAGTTCTATAGCTTTATATGAACCAACCTAATTAATCAATAATGAGTTTCAAAACAAAACAAAATCAACAAAACCATTACAAAAAAAAAATAGAAATTCGCAGCTAAATTTGAGGAAATCATGCACATATTGGTTATATCATTCCCATCGACATACAAAATCGTGAAAGGTGAGAAATATTAGATCTCGATTGTTTAGATCCAATCGATCGTCCATAAACAAGCCCATAACACAAGCAGTGAGCAAGGTAAGGCAAGGTAAGTACAAGTGCCACACCGGTTTTGTGCCGAGTCCGTGGTGTGTTTATGTGTGTGTGTGTGTGTGACACACTCACTCGTGGCTTCGAACCCGAACCTGCTGTTAGTACGTGTGCGAATTTCGCGATGGTGCCACGTGGGGTGCGATGGTGGACTTACAGGTGATTCCCGCCAATTCCTAACCCATACTTTGGATTAAACGTTTCGAAATCGTTCACGTGAGTTTTGATCGCTTCGACGAGAGATTTGTTTGCTTATTGTTTGTATGGTTTGTAGATAGCGCGTGCAATGAAAGTTATATTTGAGATTCCTTTGCAAAGATAACGTTTGTGCGTAAACAATTAATTTTATCGGAATTTACGTGTTGAATAATATAAACATTTGATATCAAATACAGTGAGAGAAATTTAATTTTAAAATAAAAAAAAACTCGTTATAGAATTCAACTTTTCAGTAACGAGAAATGTAAATCTTAGCTAATAGCTTTTGAGCAATGTTGATTACAATTAGTTTCCAGTCTAACGGTTGACACTTATCAGTGTGATCACTTATCAGGTGCATCGATCAAATTGGGAAAAAATCTATCCAATGCTTTCTTGGTCTGAAATTAATTAGTCTCGATTTTTGACATTTTGGAAACTTCTGTACAATTTCAAGAATTTTATTCTATTTTAAAATATATTTTATATGAAATTATTTCGATATTGAGATTTAGTTTATTTTTGAATTAATGATTGCAAACCCCAATTAAAGCTATTAAAGGGATGATTGGTCTAGTGGCTTAGTCAGTAAGCCTATCAACGTCTATGGTTCAAATTCTAGTCGGGACATTGTAAATTTATATCACAGATAACTATGCAATTTTTTCGACTTTGAGTTGCGTTTCCGATTGACTATTCCGATTAGATTTTCCAGGTTTTCATTACAATTAATTTAGGAATAGGTTGTAACGTCTGTAAGACGGTCGTAGCCGCAAACACAATTCCCTCTCAGCATTGACAAGTTCTGAGGACTTAGGGCGTAATGAGAGAGGAAAACGACGAAACAGAAATTAAAAAAAAAAAAACAATATAAGTCAAGACTATCTAACCCAACCCAATTAACTTAAATAAATTTTAGTCAAAATAAAACAATTTTTGGGTTAGCGTTGGGTTGAAAAAACTTTTTCATTCTGCATCGAAAATTGCCTTGTTTACAAATAATCGAAAACCCTGTCCAACCCAAGTCAGTCAAGTCAATTAATTTTGAGATCAGTCAATTCAACTACTAACCAAACATTAATTAAACCCAAATATAAAATAAGTTAATTTAGTTTCAAACGTAAACAAACCCAATTATGCAACAGAACTTGTTGGGGTTTTCAACTAATTAATCAAATTCAACCCAAAATCAATAAATTGAACCCAAAACTAACTAAACATTATTGAACATTAATCAATTCAACTTCATATTTTTTTAAATTTTGGTTTTCAATAGCTGTTTCAAACCTATCCAATTCAACAGAAATCAATAATTTAAAAGAATCCACCTCAATTAATGTGCTACTTAATATAATTCAACATGATTGAAACCCAAACTATCAAGCGTTGGTAATACTAGAAATAAGAAATGAATAAATCGTCAATTAAAATAAATAAAATATTAAACACAAAACAAACACAAACCCAAATTTGGTCATTATGTTATGTTCAGCTTTGACGCGGATGGCAATAAATTGTTTTTGAATTTCGATTTGATTAGATACTATTGGGTTAGATGGGTTTTTAATTATTAAGATGGGTTGGATGGATTTTGATTAATAAGATGGGTTGGTTTTCTTCAAAAAAAAAAAATTTTTTCAAAGTGGAAGAAATTTTATTTATTTTTTATAATCCAATTGCTGATATTGGATTACATTTGTTTATATTTGGAGCTGAAACAATCAGTAATGTAATTAAATTGATTTACGCTCGTTGGGTTTGGTTTGAATTAAAAAATAAATAAACATTTATTTATTTTTCAATCCAGGACGATTAAATCATTCGTTTTTTATTTAAACCCCAAGGTAGAGGTTTGCCTACTATTATGTTTAATCACTTTTAGGGTTTGAATTACATTGATCATAATTATATTTAGATTGGGTTTGAGCGTTGATTTCTGAGCCAGATTTACAAGGTAAATTGTGTTTTTTTTTCAATTTTGAATACAATGGTGGTTGGGTTTGGTGAACATAGTGGGTTTGTATTTTAATCCAAGACAAACTCATGCAATTGCCTTTGGTTGGATATTGATCACGTTTACTTGGGTTGGATTCGACTGTATGGATTTTTTTACAGGCTAGTTGCTTAGTGGACTATTCGAATATTTTTCAAGACTGCATCATAATTTTATCATAACACAAGTGATATTTTAAGCTTAGTTTATTTCTAAATAAACCCAAATAAACTTCTATTGAATTGCCTTGGGTTGGATTCGATTTGAGCGTGCTTTTATTTAAGTTGTATTCGTGATTTAATTTCTGTTAGATTTGACAGGATTTAATAAGAATATAATGGATTGCTAATCGAAAATAATACGGATAAATTAATTTGCAAACAAACTGAGTTTCCGTCAATAATAAGTTCTGCATAAAAAAATTATATACAATCTGCTCACGGGATACAATAGTTAACTTTTTTATTTAAAGTGATACAAGCTTGGTTAAATGGATAACGTTTAAGTACCTTGGAATGCACATTTCGCGCAATAAATTATAAAACAAAAGAACATCGCGTTGCTAAGATACAAGCATAACGATTAATTTTAATAAATTTTAATTAATTTTTTAAATTGAACAGCCTGTATATTTTCATATTTTTAAGTTGGTCTGGTTGCCTGCTATAATTAATTATAAGAGAAAGACCTTTTCATTTTATAAAAAGCGATATCCTAACTATTTAAATAAAGAATTAATTACTTACAGAAATTACATTATATTTTCTGGCAAATTAGTTAGTATACAGCCAATTACTTCACTTCCATTTTAAACTTTCTTTACTAATGTAAAAAAATCTGTTCACATCATTGTCAACCAAATCCGATATAATTAAAGAACTGACGAATGCGATTGGAGTTGAAAGCAGCCTTTTTGTTAACAAGTCCGTACATATTCATATTAACGTGTATAGTATTAAAAAAAACTTTTTGAAAAAATATATAATAATTATTTTTGACGCATTGACACTAACAAAATTAAATACTAATTTACTGGATAATAAAAATAAATTTTCAACCAATTTTACATTTATGGTGCGTGTAATAAGAATGTTTCTTTGATGGACGTGTCAGGTTATAAATCTTATACTCGTGCCACCATAAAAGTTACAAAACTCCAAATTAAATCTCTGGACACGGTTGATTTTTATTTAAATTGACACATAAATTAATTCGTAAATTGTTCAAATTATTTTGTTGTAGTTATTGGTGGGAATGAAATAATTTGTCGTGTCCGCTGTTACATGTTGAAATTTTTGCCTTTTATGCAAATTACTCCATCCGTAGTGGATATCCGCAATCATTCGGATGTGAATGCCATCCTCGATAAACACTGACATCTATTTCACCTCAACAATTAGAGAAAAAAGTATATTTTTGTGACAATTCAATGGAAGGAAAATGAAATTATATGTCGTGTAATTTA
The DNA here is from genome assembly GCA_018397195.1 of Lethrus apterus. Taxonomy (NCBI): domain Eukaryota; kingdom Metazoa; phylum Arthropoda; class Insecta; order Coleoptera; family Geotrupidae; genus Lethrus; species Lethrus apterus. Next base: position 14,479 of record JAFFZR010012748.1, on the reverse strand, counting down.
TAATAATTTCACAGGAATTTTCAATAAAAATTTCGTCCCAAAGTCCCTTATAAGAAATTTACTAAAAGCAAACATTTGTACGGTTATTGTGGTCAATGTTGAGATTACGAGTAATCAATGAAGGGTCATACGTTTGGTTTCAGATAAAAAATGGAGCCAAGACCGGAAATGAAGTCGTTGCAAGAGCGTGTCGTTTGCATACCGGGAGGTCGCGATAAAGACGCCTGTCCACTTATATTGATCAATATACCTTCGGATTCTCAACCATTAGACATTACCGTTTGTCTGCAATACATACTGACCATATACAGGTAAGTTTATTGCAATTTTCAAGAACCTTTTTTATCATATACATCTTTTGAAGGAGACTTTTATAAACGTCTTTGAATAAATATTATTATAATTATTATTTTTATTGGAATCGGAATTAATTAAACATACTTTACTATGAAAAAGCTTTCTCCAATAAAACCGTATAAATTCCTATTGAGGCTAAAATATTTTCTCGTAAGATATGTGTATCTTATAAGAACAAAGGAACTGAGTAGACTAGATACGACCATGTGTTAAGTGACAAAAATAATCGCACTAAAATTAAATTACTTTTGAATGTTTATTTCGATTTCACGCTCGCAAATGTTATTAAAAAAACACTCATTTATTACAACAATCTGTAGCATAATTTCTACACAACTTAGATTCTGATGTAACCATTTACTGTTATTATTATTTTTATTTGAATTGGAATTAATTCATCATACTTTACTATGAAAAAGCTTTCTCCAATAAAACTGTATATATAAATAAATAAAGGTATGTGTATCTTATATAGTAGCAAGGGAACCGAGTAGACTAGATACGACCATATGACAAAAATAATCCCACTGAAGTCTTTTGAATGTTTACTTTGATTTTACGCTCGCAAATGTTATAAAAATACACACATTTATTACAACAATCTGTAGCATAATTTCTACAAAAGTTTGATTCTGATGTATCCATTTTACTGGCATAGAACCCAAAATTTCCATTACGAAATCTGTATTTTAACGATCTACGCTATTAGCTTTTGTTTATTGTATTTGTGTTTTATCAATTTAAACGTCAATTTACCATAATGTTTTTACGTGCATTAAGAAGATTGTTTTATAATTGCATAGGCACGAAAAAGTCATAACATTCTAAATTGTAAAATGCGTCTTGGCATGCGTTGTTAATTATTATGTAAAGTAATAATTAAAAAAACAATGAATGGCTATAATTTATTTATTTATAAAAATAAGTAAGTCGAGTGGTATATCAATAGAATCGTTGAAAAAAGGCCTTTTTTATAAAGTCATGGCCGACTATGGTTTCCATTAGAAAAAACACAAGTTTGTGTCATAACTCGGAAATTATAGCTTAAATAAAAAATTTGGTTAGACAGTATAATTAAGCACGTAATTACATTTTTTCTAAAGTCAATGATAACAGAGCCATAGGCATCGAAACAAATAACAAAAAAATGATTTTTCCGAGATATCTAGTTAGCCATGCATTTTTTCCAAGAAACAAAAACCTCATTAAATTGAGCTCGTAAAACTGCAATTCTTTCCCCATTTAATCGTCTCTCTATCTCCGCTGTTAGCTAAACATCTAAAAAAACTCACCCTGTATATATATAAACATATAATATGACAGTGCTGATCATAGCCCAAACCTAAATCCGCAAAAACGGCAGTTCTATCTACAATTTCATTTTTTTATGTGTTCACGCACCGCAGTTCTGTTCTGCATTCATAACTATTTAAAAGCTCGATTTTTTTTGATAATTATTTATATAAGATAACTTTTTTACTTCATTTAGTAATGTTTGAAACTTCAAATAGCTGATTTCAAACATTTGTGAATAACAAAATAATATCCTCTTAGTTTGCCAGCGTGTGGCGAACTGACTTTGACCTCTTTGATGCTGTTTTGTTTTGAAAATATAACCTCACAATATATAACGAAGCAATACAAGACGTCTAGAATACGAGAAATTTTGTAAATCGTACAAATGAGTTGATATGTCCAAATTATGTTATTTTCCCGACCTCAGACTATCCGGCTTCTAAAGCATCTTGACATTGAGGAAACAATGACGCTGATTGAAACTCGTTGATGTCGAGCACTTTTCTAACGGTTCATTAGTGCCATTATAATTTTCTGGCAACAATAGACAGAATGATTAGTTTCGTTTACTGCGTTTCTATGCAATTTCTGTAACAATCAGAAAATCTTCCTGTTTTGTGTAATTTACTCAGTCGGTGGTATTTTGATGTTTTAAACAGGGTTGTTTATGTGATTGTATTTAATTAATGAAAAGTCATATTTTTTCGCAATATTTTGTTGTTATTGTTTAATCAAGTTTTATCAAGTTATGATAGGTACTTTTTATTTTAAATAACTTCCGGTCAAGTAAGAATTTATTTTGCGAAATTTAAAAACATCCATAATTAAACTTCTTGACATTAAAATTCAAATATTCATCAAGTACAAGGAAACGTCTAAAAATAGCTAAAGTTTCCAACATGCGATTTTGGAATAAATTCATAAATAGTAGATTTCATGCAAACCACCAACAGGAAATGCTACCAAAAATTGATTTTAATTTACGAAACTTATTTTGTTGTACATTTTATGAAAACTACGCTTTATGAATTATAAATTAATTATAAATTAAGTAATGTAATGTATTGCATTTGACGAAGAAGTGTGTGGGAAATGTATTTCCTATTTACTAAAAAGAAATGCATGGCAAACACGACAACCCCAAATATTTCATTTCACTCACGTTATAAATCAACGTAATGGACTTCTCTTACGATATTGCGTCTAATAGAGATAATTTGCAGCAAATTTTAACATTTTTAAATATTATTCTGCTGGTAATTCATCGAGTTGGGTAAATTGATAATTAATTATTACAGTTACAATGATAAGTGCATTTTCTAATAAAACACATCAAATTGGCGGCTTCTCGATTGTCTAATTGTCCAAAATATTTTCAACTGAATACATTTTCAAATAACTAATAACAAAGCAAAATATGACATGATATGGTTTCTAATATAATAATTATTTTGTAGAATGAATAAATTCTATTTAAATCTAAAGTGACACGTGGCAAATTAATTTGTCAAATACCAATACTATTAATGATACTGATGTGTTAAAAAAGGAAAAAATAAAAAAATAAATAAAGTAAACGTGGCGGAAATCGAATAAATGTGAGTAAAGTAAGTCTCATATTAAATGCAAGCATCAGTGATGGACTAGGTAAGCACAAAACGAATATACAGTGTCATTCTGAAATGTATCCCACCATTTCACCAGGTGATAGCTGACCTTAACCCAAACACAAATCCGCAAAAACGGCGATCTTCATTTTAAATTTCGAAAAAAAAATTGTGGGCATTCGGTTCTAAGTACGGTCCTGCGTCCATTTCAATATGCGCCGCGTTGAAAATCAATTTCCTTCGGGCGCGATTAACATGACAAATTATTAACATAACAAAACAACCTTTATTGTCGATAGTTCGGCGTTATTTTCATATTTTACTCAAAATTAAAATATTTTTGTCTGGCACCCCCTTTAATACAGGACTGTCTTTTTTGCATATTTGGGGTTCGGCTATGATCAGCTATCACCTGCTAAATAATGAGACTTATTTCAGAATGACCCTGTAACATAGTAATTAATTAATATTGCAAACTATTCATAATGTAATAAAACGATGTACCAAGCATTAATATAAAATCGATGTTGTCGTATAAACCCACCTAAATGTACGAGATTCTCGAACAGTCCCTAGACAATAATAAAACTCGGCGTTATGCGAGCATCATTTATTCGGTGTGTCAGGATGAAATACATTCAACCATATTAATGAGGTTTATTGTACATGCTAATGAAGTACAAATGTGTTTTAAAGTGTGCTTCATGGTGCCTTTTTTCAGGATAATTGGAATTGCAGAGCACTTTATGTCACTTTTGTAATTTATCCCTTTTTATAATTAGTTTTGTTGCAAGTTAATTCACAGAAGGAACTAATAAGAGTAAAAGGCACAGTTCAAAATAAAGTTTGTTCAACTACTGAACGTTGAAATGCAGTATCATTATTTACATTAATAATTTAATAAAATGCATTAAACTTGTCTTTATCCTTCTCCAAATCGATCGTAACATTGCTCCAGCTTTTACATCTTTAGTATCTGAAACTATAAGCAATACAGGACGCATTTCTCTTTTATCAAAAAAAAAAAAAAACTACAATTCCATTCAAACTAATTAAAAATTATAAAAAAATAAAACTTAGCTTTTCATCTGATTACACAGTTGCACATTGATTAGTACATATAAGAATTGAAAGGTCCTAGTCTGAAGAGGTTAACGAAAAAAAGCACGAACTGAGCGTTAAAAATAATCATTTTTTTAATATAAATTCTTGTTTATTCGAAAGTTCATTTTTAGTTATTTCATATCATGCGACGTATAAAGTCTGAAAAAACCTAATCGAATATTCGAACACGAAAACCAACAAAGTGACGGTAAAAAAAAGTCCATTTGTAATTGGCCATAATTTACTGTTTGTTTTATAATTAACGGTTCCCGTAGTACGATTTCCATTTTGTTTGAGTTCTAAATTTATTTGGACACTAGTACGACTGTGAGTAGGACAGTTATACGAAAATAGTCGAGACAAACAAGTTGTAGTTAGTACAGACGAAATTTTACTAGATCTGTTTTTAGAATGGGATATTAAATTGAAATTTATAAAATCGTGTATTTTTAAATATTTTTTTTTTCTTATTTGTTTTCGGCAGCTGTAAACCCCAACAGAAAACTTTAAAAATACACTAAAATTTATACACATCTAAAATAGGAATCATTCTTGTACATTAAAATAAAATAAAAATTCATTTCAGTAAAAAGCAGGGTAATACATTGTGGTAATATTTTCTATATTTAATTGAGAAAGAATATTGCAAATAGAACAATTATTAAAGTAAATATAAATATTGTAGTTTGTGATTTTATTAAATTAAATAAAAAAGATTTTCATTTAATTATGCTTTTCCAAAGTATATGGATAAATAGCTTTTTATCTCAAGTTTCTAGCATGGACTTTCTCATTTCTCAACGATTTGATTTTAACAAATTAATCAAAGAAGTTCTGAATTGTTGCATTATATTATTATTTATTATATTAAAAGGTATAAAAATTCTTCCACTTTGTTTCTTAGTTATCTTAGCAGTGAGGGAATTTCATTAAAAATAACAAATTTAAAAATTTTTTATTAATGACTTTTTATTAAAGTCGGACTCTTCGATTCCAAAGAGATTTATTGTGCAGCTGATGTAGAGGACAGATATGCAGCGCTCAAAAATAAATAAATAAATAAAATTGTCTGTAGCTTTTTCAGAAAAATAAAAGTAGTTAAAGGGGTAAATTTTAAAAAATCTTTCAAATTTTCATTACAAATATTAAAAAAGTAACCTCAACGAAGATAAACATATCATTTAGTGACCGTTGTAAATTATTCAAAGAAATATTTCTTAAAGGCACAATCCTTGTAGTATTAATTATTTATTACAGAATTTACCTAAAAGTATGTTATTAGCTGTAAGTTTTCGTCCGAAGATTTATCAATTCTATTTGACACACGAGCTCGACTTGCATCGTTGGTTTTTGGGTTATTAACCGTCGTCATACGGCCGTTGTGAGGGACTAATGCTTGTTGGGCTTGCGACCTATGCCAGGTACGGCAGTTGTGATTTACAACTGATGCACGGCGCCACCTATCGGTGAGTGCCGTAATCAGTCGGAGTCTGTTTATCGGCGATAAGGAAGCTGCGGGTGGATGGATTCGTAAACATTACGAATACGCAAATGCTAGGAAAAATATTGAAAAAAATCTGGTCTAATATTTCGATTGATTACATTAATCAAAAGACAATTAATAAAATGTGAAATGTGTATTAGTTTAATTTAAAAAGCTATTTTTACTAAAACGTTCAAAAAAACAAAAACAAACATAGATCTTATTCTCAATCTAATAAAAATGTATTTCTTCAATGAGGTTGTCGGTGACGGTTTTCATAGAGCTTTCTTTCTTGGATCTATGTTGGCAGTCATGCAAGATACTGAATGATTCAACTTGAAATCATCCTTGTGTTTCTCAATTTTAATAGCTTTTAATAGCTTAATTTTAAAAGTTTAATAGCTATAATAATAACAAAATAAATATAGCTGATGAAATTCACTTGAATCAAAAGTATTTGCTTTCGCCAAAAGATCAATTTTAAACCATTTTTTTTGCGCGGTATCTAACAGCATCCCTAACTTATTTTGCAAACAATACCTCCGTACTGTGTTCAGATATTTTGGCTTCGGGGCACATCGAAATGTGAACGTCGATTGATTTACGTCCAGGTTCAAACATCGGCGGTTTTTTCTCTGAAAACTTTATAATCTTGCGGGTCTACACCGGTGGTCCAAAAATTTCTAAGAAGTGGGCTATTTAAATCTTTTCGTATTGTATGAATTTGGCAAATCAAGTTAGGGCACACATCACCGAACCGACTATAAATCGTCTGGCACTTTTGAAAACGTGATTTCGTTGCTTTGTGATGCTTGACATTCGACTATAATAAGCTGTGCATCTTAATATAGTTGTAAATTCCACCCACCTGTTCACCTGTTATTTTAAATAAAACACTCCATATACAGGCTGATTTGACAAGCATGATCTAGATATTGCAGTGTTGTCGGTTGTGGGAAAACTAGTAACAATGTTGGAATTTTAAATGGAATACCCCATATATAGGTAGGATTAAAAAAAACTGAACTCAACCGGGTTTTTAAAAAACTCTGAAACAGGTCGATTTTATTTTTTAAAAATACACATTAATATGTGCGATTCACCTTCCGATTTTCAATTGTTTTGTAATTATGACGTCAAAATTTAAATGACAATATAGATTTTGTGTAGTGGAATCCGATAGTGATTTTTCTTCCCTTTATGCAAAATAAATCATAAGGTTGCATAAAAAAATTCTGAGAAAAATCAACATGAACATTTAATGTTGACATTATCATAGATAACAAATAATTCAGACCATGAACGGTACATAAATTTCTTGTTGAAGTACCTTTCGTTTTTATCTTACAACCTTTCTAGCGTACTGAATAAATCAAGATACCATGATGATAATAATAATAATAATAATAATGTAGCATAATATCAACATTAAATGTTCAGCTCGATTTTTCTTAGAATTTTTTTGTGTAACTTTATGATTTGTTTGCATGGTCATAAAGGGAAGAAAAATCGTTATCGGATTTCACAACAAAAAAATCTATATTGTCATTTAAATTTTTTTGTGATGACGTCATAACTACAAAACAAATAAAAGTCGGAAGGTGAATCGTACATATTGATGTGTATTTTTAAAAAACAAAATCGGCCTGTTTCAGCGTTTTCTAAAAAGCCGGATGAGTCCGCTTTTTTTTAAATGTTCCATTTTATTAATCTATATTTACATCAATTTCTTACTACTTTTTAACGTCCTTATACCAATCTTTGTCCGTTTCCGAGATATAAATTAATTATTGTTTTTTAATAAAATAGAACTATAAATAAAAGCTGTTAGTTCCTCTCTACGAATAGACATAAAATCAACTAAAACTGATTTTTCTAAAACTAAACGCATTATATTTATTCACACAATCCAATATGTAACAAAATGTGCTTTACAACGATTTTATTTTTCTACCTAAAGTAAAGTTTTCGAGTTATTGGTATTCTTTCAGAATTCGTTTGAAATTACCGTTTACCATGGTTTTCAAAAAAGTAAGCCGTTGAAATCATGTTGACATCAAAAATAAATATCTTAATAAAATAGCAGGTTTTCGTTTTGACTAAAACGAAAACCTGTGAGGAAATTAACAACGAACTTAAATTCTAAAGAACTTTAATTAGGAAAGAATTAAAAGTCTATGCAAGTCTTGTAATCATCGAAAATCCAATATTACTGTGTAAATCAGGGATGATCAAGAAGTCGATCGCGATCGACCGGTCGATCGTGAAGCATGACTTCTTTGTACTCTATCTTTTGAATTTTAATTACGGAGCGAACCCAACCCATACAACCCTCGATATCTTGTACCAACATTTTGAAAATTGTACTCTTTTGAATTTAAATTACGGAGCGAACCCAACCCATATCTTTAGTAGGTGATCGCGACTCATTTTAAGAAAAAATAGTCGACCAGGGGTGGCTAACTACATTAAGTATATAAGGTGATTCTGAAATAAGTACAGATATTTTAACCGGTGATAGTTGACCTTAACCCAAATTCGCAATAACGGCGATGCCATCTTCATTTTAAACTTTCGAAATATGTCATTTTTATGTAGGAATTCGGTTCTAAGTACGGTCCTGTGTCCATTTCAATATGTGTCGCGTTGAAAATCAACTTCCTTTGACGGGAATAACATGAAATGTTGCAAAACAACCTTTATTGATGATAATTCGGCGTTATTGTCATATTTTACTCGAAACTTGAAATATTTTTTTCTGGCATACCCTTCAACATAGGACCGTCATTTTTGCATATTTGGGGTTGGGCTATTGTCAGCTATCACCTGTTAAAATATCTGTACTATTTCAGAATCACCCTGTATATAAATGAAGTTGTCCACCCCTGGTATAAATGACCACAGACAAGCTAGGTTGGGAATCTAACCCTCCTCGTACGACAAATATATTTACTAACACCTCATCAAAATTGCGTCATAAATCTGACAAATAGGCGCTAGGTCCTTGTGTAATTCTTAATATTGCATTTTATTCTATCCGACCCCTCGATTTTCTGGTTATTGGATTTATTTCCATTTTGTTCTTGGTGATTTCGTATGTATTTCACGAATCCCAACTGTTTTATTTACACTTTTCCTTGCAAACTGAACTGCAAATTTCAGTCACTATTGGAAAATATTATATACAACATTAATACAAACACATAAATTGTATCATATCGTTCTTTCAATACAGATTCATTAACTACAAGTTAATCTACAATCCTGAGACTGGGGAAGATTTTGCAAGTTAATCTGCAATCCTAAAACTAGGAAAGATTTTTATGGAACCGTTAGGCTAACTATGTTGTTAAAAGAATACAGCATCAACATTATACATAAGAACGACAACTCAATATTTATATTCTTTAAAAAAAAAAAAAAAAACTAACCCTGTAAAAATCGCTAGGTGTGAAAGCCCCATTTGAATTGGTGGAATAATTATCAACAAATTAAATTTATTTTTGATAATTAACCTCATGTTTACGTGGACCAATAATATTTTAAAATCAAGATCACATTAAATGTCATTTTGACTAACGTCAATGTTATAATTCATTCGGTTAATTCTCCAACCAAAGATTATTCGTACTCAACTCTTGTCTGGCAAGATTTTCATTTATTCGCAATGATTGCTAAAGGCAATTAAACTCGACCAATTTCTTTGGAAAATTGGTCTCGTCTAATTGCCAAGCAACAAAAATTGAGTACTCATGATCTTACGTTTGATAAAATTTAAAAAGCTCTCATCACTTCAGTGCCATGGTAATTCGCCTAAAAGTAGATTTTGGAGCATATTAATAAAATTTAATATATGAAGTTGTGATAAAGCCATCAATGCAGACAAGTTTAAGAAAACCGTACAATTTCGTATTATAATAAATCTACAAGTTCCTGAAATACCAGAAAAAGATCGATAAAATATGAACGGCAACACATATAATATTAACATGAAGAAAATTAAGTGAAGGGAATTTGGTTGAAACTTGGATGTTGAGATGGGAAAATAGAAAAGGATGAATCGAATTGTAAGATGGTTGAAAGACAATAAACTATGCATTTTAAACGGGAATGAGTAACTGTGATACAAATGGTGTATATATGGCGAACGATGTAAAACCAAGAAGGATCTGGGAAATGTGGAAAACCTAATCATAATAGTCGGTCAGAAGGCCAACTCAAAGAAACATTGCAAATGTCTGTAATAAAATTCCATTGTCGTAACTAAGTATTCAACCTTAAACTTCGTATGGAAGAACTCAAATCCAATTTTGGTTTCGTTAAAATAAAAAAGACAATTTGCAATAATGAGATAAACACAGAATTCGATGTACAAAAAGCGCGTGATGATGAGAGCTTTATGCGAGGGTTGGTTGATGAAAAATTGTGGTGTAAAAATATAATTTGTAAAATGTGTAAAATTTGACATTTTATCTCCTTAAACGTGTAATATACCCTAGATGAGAAGTCAGCTGTTAGGTACAAGAGACCAGAAACCTTAAATTAAGTGTCTAATTCTAATAAGGTGTGCGGTGAGATGTAAAATTGGTTTGGACAAGGGCCATTTGTGCGACAGCTGCTCCGAGTATCATGTCATATGAAGCTGCGTCGTGTGCCAGCTCTCGCTGTCACCAAGAATTAATTACAAACATGATACACGTCACTGGACTATAACTAAACGACGTCGCGACAGAACAGTACCTGTCGTTGACAAGCGTAATTTCTGACAAGCTCCCCTTACCTTCTTACACATTAAACCCTCGACATTTACATGACCGCTTTACTAAATAATTATCACGAGAAATATATATTTAGTTTAAAATTGTGATTTCAGTCTTAAAATAATGATTGAAAATATGAGCACTTTAATAACACATTAGAAAGTGATTAGTTTCGATTTATAATCGTCATTTATTATGAACAATTTTCTATTCTAACACCGTTGTTTTTCTCATTTCCAAAATTGACATACGTTTTTCTATTGCATCATCCTTTCTCTTTTCCATCTAATGAAATTTATCATTCTAATTCTTTTTTCCACTATTTCATCGCTCCCGAATTTAAACGTTGCATCCTTCATCTATTTGACATTTTTACTCTGATAGTTTAACTTTTCTGATTTGTTATTTGCTTATTTATTGTATTCTGTTTCATGATTTTCAAAAAAAAAAGAAATCAATCGGAAAGATTGAAATTTGTCTTTACTTAACTATTTCGATTTCTTATTCTATTCCCATTTATAAAACAATTAATAATATATGTTGCTAAACTCATAGCATTAGTTTCCTCCTTTTAACTTACCTACCCCCTTCATTTCTTTGAATTTTACGTACTACGTCGTGTTTATATAATAATAATACTTACTTTAAAATTGTCAGATGTATTTCCTCTAATCTTTTCATGTACAGACTGGTTCATAAAATGAATCATTTTCGAAGCAATTGAATTACATCTAACATTTGTATCTTAAGTTACAAATTTACAAATTCTTATTTAAATAAGCACGTTATTCTTTCAAATCCATTTTTACTGAAGCTTGTTAAATAGTGTCATATCAAGTACGTCATAACATTACATTAGAGTAATTTTACGTAAGTGCTTTGCAAAGGACATTCACCGCTAGGAACTTTATTTGCAGACAATTAAAAATGCCGCACCTGAAACAGGTTCAATCTGGTAAAGCGGCGTTCAATACTAGTGGAAATTAATCTACTTTACTGCCGTAACATACGGGGCAGTACGTAGCTTTCGGAAAATTTATGTAGGTCATAGGTGCGAAATTCGCGGCTTGTACGCTTCACGTTATCATAAATCGTAACGGATACCCGCATACGCAATTGAGATATATTTCAAGTATTACGAAACTTAATTGTAATGAAGATCAAGATACCGTCGAGATGTTCAGCTGGGCTCGCCCTCGACTTGCTTGATATTGATTTCCTCATCTTATGTAGTCCCTAGGGTTTTACTCGAGGCATTGCTCAGCTAACATTGATTGCACCCCTTTTTATAGTGGAGTAACATCTTTGAGGATCTGGCACAATCGATTCGTGGAAACGCTATGTCGAACGTTTCAAAACGTTAAACTTTATTTTTATTGAATTTTATGCGTTTTATACGACAAATCTACTTCGTAAAATCCTTATGTAATATCGTTCATATTTGGCATTAGTGTATCGTAAAATATACGTTTTATTTTAGTTTTAGTGTCATTTTATTGGTTCAATAACTTTATTCGTTTCGTTAATATTTATATTTGTATACTTTTTGTGCATTAGTTTATAAATAGCGTAAATATAAATATTATTATACAGTGCGATTCTAAAGTATCCCCCCCCCATAACTTTTGAACTGCTGGAGCTATCGTTATGAGAAAAAACAAGTTTTAATTTTTACATACAAAATGTTGGTGTTGTCAACAATTCAATTCAATATCAACTTTCTTATTTTAAATGGAACGGCCTGTATATTTTGACGTTTTTGGAAAGTCGACGGAGAGACCAATCCAACCGCACATGTTAACTTATATATACAAGCTTTACATTTCCGCGGAAATTGTAGCTGTTCATATAAATTCTTCTATTTAATCATATTTTCTACAGATTTCGGTGTGCTTTTGCTCGGTTTACCACTTTCCTCCATTCTTTCCTATCACTGATTAATGCTTTCCAACCATTTATTTTCATGAGCTTAATATCGTTTTCCACTTGCTCCTTCCACCTTGCTTTCGGTCTTCCTTTTGGTCTTCCTTCAACTGGGTTCCATTCCGTATTCGTAGGTGTGATTTGCCGTTTTTCCTAAATATGTGACCATACCATCTAATTCGTTGCGCTTTAACTATTCTTACTATGTTTTCACATTCTAGAACTGCATCGATCTCATGGTTCATCAGCTGTCTTGCTTCATTTTCATTCACCTTCTTTGGACCCATTATCGTCCTTACTATTTTCCTTTCAAAAATTTTGTTTGCAGTTTGCAGTTTCTGCCGCATATGTTACTATTGGTCTGATCGTTGACTTATAAATTTTCATTTTCGTGCTTCTACTTATAGTTTTATCCCTTAGCACCCTTTTGTTGGCGAAGAATGCTTTATATGCTGCCATTGTTCTCTCTTTAATGTGTGTTCTTTCACCTTTTCTATGTATTGTCATTCCTAGATATTTAAACGTCTCTACTTCTTTAAAGCTGTATTGACCGATTTTTATTTCTCTGAGGGTTATTTTCTTGCGTCTGCTGAATTGCATATAATTTTTACATATAAAAGTTCTAAATCTTGTATAATATGTCATTCCAACTATATGCTAATATATTTCGTTTTATTCAAGATTTGCATATTTTTCGTTTTATTCCCCTATTACCCTAAAAATTAATATTAGAAGATAAAACCACGCAAGAGAGAGGCATTTACACGGAGAACGAAGATACAGGCAAGCATGCCGAAAAAATTTGGTTATAATTTAATATGGAGAAATATTTTTATGCTTAATTTTTATACTACATATTTTTAAAGCGAACTGTAATACAGTGAAACCTGTATTAACGGCCATTTGTCTAAAGCGGCCACCTGAGGTAACGGACAGCTTCAAAGTTCCCCGAACCGACTATAAGGAAATTCCCATATACGAATACGGCCATCCTTATAAAACGGCCTCGGCCAAACAAAACCAAATTTTTACGGCCTATCTTCATAGAAATTTACCTGCCGATATCGGCCGGTCTATTTATGATGTATCTTTATTGATGGAAATACCCAATATTATTTCGGATTTATTTCGTCAAATTATTCGTCGCGCGCTTACAAAAAAATTGATATGTGTCCGAGTGTCCGGGCTCTATTGATTAGTTTAAAGTTGTCTCCGTATTCGAAAGGTTCTTAATTAAGTATGTCGCTAAAAAGAAAACGTTTGTCGCTAAAAGACAAAATAAATATAATAGCGGAAAGTGAAAAGTATGCGTTAAGTTCGCGAAAGTTGGCCGAAAAATATGGGGTTGGAAAAACATAAATTAACGACATTATGAAAAATAAAGGTGAATTACAAAAGATGGTTGAGGAAGGTGTTAACTTGGAGCAAAAACGAAAATTTCCGAAGTCGGAAGGATTGGCAGCGGATCAAGTCGTCTACAATTGGTTTTGCAAAGCCAGAAATAAAGCAATTCCAATATCTGGGCCGCTACTTAAACAAAAAGCACTGGAGGCATCAAGCAGTTTAAAGATGGAAAATTTCGCAGCATCAAATGGATGGTTGGAAAGTTTCTGCCGACGACACACTATAACCTTTAAATCAATTTGTGGTGAGTCCGCAGAGGTTAATTTGGACGATATAGAGGACTGGAAAACGAAGTTATCTCCTGCTACAGTTAAGAAATGTTTTTGCAAGGCCGGATTCTTTAATATTATCCAAGAAGGTACAGTTTTTGATGAAGAAGACGAAATACCCCTTCCCCAACTCTTTCCTACAGTTCGTAACGCAATTGTGGACTTAGATGAATTTGCTTCTGTTGATAGTCATGTGCCTACAGAGAGCCCTAACTTCAGTATTACGGAAATTGTTGAGGAATTGTGCAATAATGATGAAGATAGCTCTGATAATAG
>JAFFZR010012742.1:0-25813 GCA_018397195.1 Lethrus apterus | reverse complement strand
TTAATTTAGAATGTTTACGATTATTATTTTTACTAAATTATAACCACTGACGATCTGAAGTAAATGTGTCATTTATTCAAAAAAATTGTTATGTGAGGTACCAATTTTTTTACATGACCGTTTAAGTAGTAAGAAGGTCTATTAAAAACAGAAGAAAAAAGTGGGGCTTGTCATTTAAAAAAATTTATGATGACGTCATTGTGCAAAAACAAATGACGTCATTCCAAAAAAATTAACGTCAGAAAACAGCATTTTAAAAACAAAAATTGACCTGTCCGAGCGATTTTCTTAAAAACATTATAAAACGCTTTTATGAATTTTGTTCCAAACTTTATCACCACACTGTACTTATTTTTGAAACACACAATACGCAAAATGTGGGAAAAGAAAAAATAATCTTCAAATACCATGAAGAGTCTACTTGTGGTGGTTTGTATATTCATTACCATGAAGGTGAGTTATTCAATTTTTTCACACTACATCATTTCTAATTTTAAAAATCCTATTCATCATGCTTTTTCTTCTTTCTTGATATTTGAATACAACTAATTAAATTTAAAATTAAACACTGTTTAGTTCTTTAAAATTTTTGAAGTGTTAAAAAAGTTACATAAATCACAAATTAATCTTTAATAATAATAACAAATAATTTTAAATATTTTTACCTTCCAGACCGTATGGTGCTAAGACTCTTCTCTCCGTTAACACAGATAAAGTCATTGGAGCTCTGAAATACAATTCACGAAGAACTCCATCACCACCGCGATATTTCCCAACTCCTCCTGTTCCAGGTCTCAACATGAATTTCCTAACGTGAACTGGATATCGACGTTCTAAAATTTCAACATCAGTTATTCGAGTATTCGTCATGTGGGTATGAACGCCGGAGCAACCATTCCAGGAAGGACCCTAAAATAATCATTTTAATAATTAATTATTAACAATTAGCACAAATGTAAACTTACAGCGCCACTTCCGCCGGCAACGGTTTCGTAACATCCCCAAGATTCACTTCCAAACGTGATGTTGTTCATACAACCCTGTGAGGCGGCGCATGCCCTAAAAGCTTTCAAAACTACGTCGACAACTCGCTGAGAAGTCAAGACGTTTCCACCGACTACGGCTGCATTATCACTAGGATCGAGAATCGAACCCTTAGGTACGATTATTTTTACGGGCGCTAGACAACCCTAAATCAAAAAAAAAAAAAATCTCGTTATAATTTTTTAAAATTTTTAAATAAAAATAATATGAATTATTATTATAAACTAAATTGTAAGTGTTAATTTGCGAAATTTCTCTAGAAATAAGATTAATTACATCTTCACATATAGTATTAATTATATCCCAGATGAATTCGCGTCAACATTTTCTGAGAAGGGTCAGTGGCATAAACTGATTTAAATTTAACCGCGGTAAATGAACCCCACACTCCCCCGTATGTTGAAAACTTGAATGTTTGAAGTCCTGAACTATATATAAAGTTGGTATCCCATAGGAAGAGAAGTTAATTAAGTGTGATTCAAGTAAATAATCTTTTAGCTATATTTCATTATTTTTATAATAAATTTAATTATAGTGAAAAATGTTGATAATTAAAACCAACATTTTGCTTTAAAGACTGGGTAATTCAATAGGGCCTTATAAACTAGATGTCCGTATATACAGTGTAGTAATAAAAAATGGAACAATTTCAATAGAAATTAAAGTTTTGAGAAAGTCACTTAATTCAATTTTGCACACATTTTTCAAATCGTCGGGATATTGTTTTGACCAATAAGCAGACCCCAACTGATGCTTACGTCATTTAGAATCACTCTGTATATGATTCTTATACGTTATAATACGGTACATACAATACAGTCTGCTCACCGGAACATTCTACAATAGCTAACTTTTTTATTTAAAAAGATACAAACTTGGTTAAATGGACAAAGTTTAAGTACCTTGCAATGCGCATTTCGCGCAATAAATGATAAAACAAAAGAACATCGCGTTGCTAAGATAGAAGCATAAGGATTATTTTTTTTGAATTGAACACCCTGTATATTTTTATTTTTTTAAGTTGTTCTGGTCGCCTACTATAATTAATTATAAGACAATTTTTCTCTAGGATCGCTAGTTAAGGATTTAAAAAATAAAATAATAAAATAATAAAAAATCAAAAAGCAAAACTATTGTTATCGATCCTCCTCTTGCAACAAGTTGTTTTACAAATCTTTTTCATCCAATAAGACATATTGGTGCGGTCCGATGCATCTCACATCAATAATAATAATAGGAATTATTAGAAATTATTTATTTACCACTATTATAATTATTATAATGAAATTTTCAAAATTATTTTCTCCAAAACTCTTTTAATAGCGGTTTTAGAGAAAAATTGTTTTATAATTAATTATAGCAGGCAACCAGAGCAACTTAAAAATATAAAAATATACAGGGTGTTCAATTTAAAAAATTAATCGTTATGCTTGTATCTTAGCAACGCGAAGTTCTTTTGTTTTATAATTTATTACGCAAAATGCGCATTGCAAGGTACTTAAACTTTGTCCATTTAACAAAGTTTGTATCTATTTAAATAAAAAAGTTAGGTATTGTAGAATGTTCCCGTGAACAGGCTGTATACCTTATTCTATATATGATAGATTACAGTTTTCAGCAAGTCAATAATTTCAAATTAAATAATACAAATGATTAAGTATTTTGGAAATAACTGAAAATTCCTTGATAAAGAACGAATTCTGGAACCACAAAAAAAATTAAAAAACTGTGAATTTCGAGCTTATCTCAGAAATTCCTACAGTTGGTTCAAAATCAAAAATTAAAATATTGTATTGAGCTTTAAAATTTAGCTTTAAAAATTAGAACTCCTTAATTTCTCACAAAAATATCAAAATGGGAGAATTATAACGGATGGTCAGAAATTACCGAGAAAAGTATATACAAATATATTTGACGTCATATTAAAAAAAATCCATGAAAAATCCTGAAGTTTATTGGATATCACAGTGTACTGCATGTAAATATAACAAAGCACAAACGTCACGATTTTTAATGTTATACTTTTATTCCGCATTAAATAGCAATAAAATTATACAATCCTATAGTCTTCAAGCCGTAATAATCCGTAGAAGATGTTCGAATGATGAATAATGTAAAACTTAAATCGTCCATGAAAATGTATTTCTTAGATTAATGATGGTTTAAATTTTTACTTGATTAATTTTACCTCCAGATTTAATCTATAAAGGATTTATGGCAAACAAAAAGCTAGTGAAGCATTTTTATCCTTTGATTGTGATCACCGACATGCAACAGAAGTTTCCATTACTTGAAGTATTATATCATGCCTAGTATTTTAACAATAAAGATAATGTGTATAGTTTTACATAATTTCTCGCTGTTGACTCAAAATTTGATTTCCTTTTCGTTTGAAACCGACATTTAAAATTCTAAATTCGTCCGCATATTTCTTCTTTGGTAGATGGCTTTGATATTTATATTTATGAAACCGTCAAGAAATTAATTAGGGCTGAAATTATCGGAGATGACATAAAATTCCCTTTAATCTGAAAATGATCAGAGACATAATGTTCAGCGTTTAATGGCTTGTCTTTTTATGGGTATTTAAAGTTCTCAAGTGATTTCATCGATGTTTATTTTAAATGACCATATTTTTTACATTATTTAATGAAAAAACCATTTTATTATAAATTATTTGTTCAAATAGAAGATTTTGAGGAAAATTTTAATGAAAATAGATTTACTTTGCAAAATAACGTATTCTATCAAAAATGCAGTAAAAAAGGGGTTATTGCAAATAAATATTTTCAATAATAAATTTACAAACGCAGGTAATTAAATTACTTGTTTTTGTTTTGTAATATAAATTATCATTAACCGACGTAACATTCAATATACCTATTATTATGTATGTGCAGAGAGATATTTAATTACAAAATTCCTTTCAAATAAATGTTATTAAATCATCTTGCTTCAACAATTTCATCTCTGTTTTAGCCATAATTAACAATTACGGGCGGAAAATAAATTATAAAGATACTAAATTTAATTTTCGTGGTTGTCTTGAATTGATTTGCTTTGCAAGAACTGTAAGACGTATTTTTAAAAACATATTAAATACCGTAAAAAAAAAATTATAACTTTTAGTAAAAAAGTATTATACTTATTCTAGTAGATCTCGAAGATGAAGCTGATTATTATTAATTATATTTGACATAAGAAGTTAATTTAGGGAACACAAATCCAATATTTGATTTCATTATAATTTTCTATTACGGAGCGAACGCTACTCAACCCAAGCTTTTCATGAGAACGTATCAATTCATTTAGATACATTGTGGTACTTTTTCTTTAGATATAATTGATACTTTTTTATTATGGATCACTGTCACAACTATTAATGAATATTTTAGTTTTACATTTACAATTTTTAGAATTTTTTGCAAAATTTTGGAATTGCTGCCATAAAATCACTTTATATAAATTTACCTGTAATTGTGGATATGTTCATGATGCATTAAAATATTAATAAATTTTGGGGTTAAATTATTTTAAATTTTATATAATATTTTTTTGATATACAGGTAATTTAATTTTGTTACGAATAGGCTCTTCACATTAATGCTGTTGAGCCTTTGCATTCTAGTTTACTGGGTGAAATTTTCTGGCCTTCAACGCAAGCATTTCCTGTATTTACCATCTATTGATGTCGTCGGATGTTAGCAATTTTATACCATCAAATTGCGCCTTTGTTGTTGAAAATAGATTAAAAATTCATTTTTGACTGAAATAGAAAACTCGTGTTAAAATGTTTTATTCAGTAAAGATAGTCTTCTAAATATGCTATTATTAATTCAAACTTTGCACACTTTGTTCCCTTACCTTTTAGTTTATATTTATTTACAAGCGTCTCTTTATTGTCACAATATTTATAATTGCTTCCTTATGAGTTCAAAAAGCTTACTGAAATATGTATTAGCCCGACATGCAGTTTCAATCGTCGACAAGATTTTCCGTACGGCATAATTTACAAGGCACATTCAATAAGTAAATGAACTGATTTTTGTTAAGATTGTTTATATTTAATCAATAAATTCAATTTGAATCGGTTCTTAGGTTGGATTCTATTATTAAATTGTTCGGTTAAATAATTAAAAATGTCCTTCGTTGGATGACGCAATTTTTTGCCAGCATTGATTAAAAAACTGCCACACACCCACGGAAGAAACAGATAAAATGACAAAGGATATTTTCTATAATGGAAGCACACAAATCAAATTTGACATATTTTGATTTTTAAAAAGCATGTACTGAATCAGATTTATATTTCGACCACTTTCTGGTGAAGCGCATTACCTACAAATAATGTCAAAGAAAGAAAAGGAGAACAGAATGCTACAATGGAGAAAGAATATGAAAGGAAAATAGTTAAAATGTTTTTAAAGAATTACAGAAGAATAAACGAGGATGTCAAATAAGGTAGAGAAGAAAAAGAAATTATTGACTAGAAAGAAATGAGAGATCGTTGTGGAGCGGGATAAGGCTCCTTGAATGTAAAACATAAAAAAAATATTAAATAAAATAAAGCACATTTATCACAGACATACCATATTTGTCATAAATATAATACACAAAAAACTATAAAAATATTAGAATTTATTTAGCAAGTCAAACGTTAAAAATGTTAAAAATTAAAGGTTTATGTTTCCCGTTCCTTGCATTCTATTTTTCAATTACCGCAACCTCATTCCGATTAGATTAGGCATTGAAAATACATCCAATCGTATTCCAACCAATCGTAAATCCCACGCTAAAAGAAATTATACTACATTAATTGGGAAAACGTTGCTGCTTTTTGAGCTCTATCTATTAAATAACGTTGTTCTAATTGGATTTGTGTTACAATTACAAAAATTGCAATCAGTCTTGTCAAACAAAATCGCCAAATGTTACGTGTAAGCAAACACATCATCTGAATTGATAAAAACTGGACTAATCAAAACTTAAAATCGAAATTTCGATATAAAAGATTTATGTGAGTTTTCTCGCTGCCGCGCGCCGTTTCCTTTCCATCTTTTAAAAGACGTGCTTCTAATCAGATTTATCATTAAAGTTACATCCAATCATATTGAAGTAAACAAATTTCACTCTGAAATGTCGATAATCAAATAATTGATAAAGTCTTATACAAAGAATAATATATTTTGAAAAAAATATTTAGTAGTCTAATATTCTTTATCTCTTTCAATCCATTGTATCTTCCGACCAATTTCACATTTTTTATTTTATCAAATCCTTCTCCATTTCGATCCATTTCCTCCTTGGTTTTCTTCTTCTCTTGTCATCTATCAATCAGGTAATTATAATATTATTATCTTCGTTGTTCTCAATCTTGGCAATATTTTAACGTGATCTTATTCTTTGTGCCCTTTAACTTCTACTCTACTTGACTATTTGCTAATTATTTACCAATACGTGTTTCTTCTCCATATTGTTCCTTCTCCTTTCCATGTGTAAATTCTACGAAGTATCTTTCTTTCCCATCTATCTAACCTTAGTTTTCCATTTTATTTAGCATTCATAATTCCCTTATGTCATTTTTGATCTAATGATTATTTTGTGACTACTTACTTTGGTTTTCTGTGATACCAGTTTTGATTTTAAAACTTCCGATAATTCGTATAATAAATTCCCGATTCTTTGCTCAGATTTTAGTATTTTAAAAAATATGATTTGAAAAATATTGGGATTGGAATGATAATGAAAGAAAATGAAGAAGACGACATGGGATCACTATAACTTAAAAACAGTTAGCTTTTGCAAATGAGTGCTGTCGGCGAACACAAAACGGGACCTACAACATAATCTGGAAATCTGAAGCAAAAAACTGAAGAAAAGAAACCTACAAATCAATAAAAACGAAAGCTAGTGCTGTCGGCGAACACAAAAAGGGACCTACAATATAATCTGGAAATCTTAAGCAAAGAACTGAAGAAAAGAAACATACAAATCAATGAAAACGAAAGCTACTGTAACTAAGGGGGGATTGAAGCATAACATCAAATTAGAACTAGTCATTCAAATACCTTGATTCTGTCATAACTGAGGACAGAAGAATAGACGCCGAGGTTGACGATATAATGAAAAACACCATATATACTTCGCCCTGAATAATAACACATTCAAAAAGAAAGAATTATCCACTAAAACGAAATTGAAGATATATAACACATTAATCGTGCCTGTGTTGACGTATAATTCAGAAACCCGAACACTGAGTAAAAAACGAAGAAAAAGAAGTCCAGTGAAATACTTAAAAGGATACCAGGAGCGAGAGTGCCTAGAATAAGAAACGAAGAAATGAGAAACAGATTAGGTGTTAAGTCCATCAACCAAAGGATAAGAGAGAAAACTCACTTGAATAATTTGGTCACATCGTCAAAATGGTAGCAGCAAGGTAATCAAAGATGGATAAAGCAGGACAGCTGATGCTTCGGCCTCTCATCGCTAGGTGGAGCTCGTGCGTCAGGCAAGAAAACGATATTGGATATTGTTAACTTGTATAGCCTTTTCACCCTTTTCATTAAGGTACCATTTTGGGCTCCCTTCCACGACTGTCATGATTTCACAGAAGTATCAAAATTAAAAATTAGGAAGATTAAGTAAATAAATTTCTTACCTTCGCGCACTCACATCGCCCCATAACTTGAATGAATGACTTAAACAATTAAATAAATAAACACTTTTGCTGTATGTATTACTCGTGTAATTAATCTATATTTATTCTAAACGTAGGGTTGGATTCAGTTTAAGTTGACATGAAGAATTTCAAATTCTACAAAGTATTTAGATCAGCTACGAGAAATAGGTGGGCGAAGACGAATTCGGATGAGTAAAATTTGTAACATCCGTCCGTCCGTCCGACCTAATAATTTCAAACTGTCAGTGATTATCTGGAAAATGTAATTAAGTTTTAGATTATTCGCAATGGCAATTTAGTTTCGTTCCGTTTCCTTGATGAGAGCCGCAAACATATCTTCAAACCACCTATCAGTAAGATCAAATTATTAATTGATAATTTTATGTTAATCAGTTTATATACTTGAAATTTTACTGTAGGGAATCAAAGATTTGTGTTGAGTGATATCGGAATAGTAATTGTAGTATATTTTATTAAAATTACTAAAATTACTAAAATTTCTAGAAATTATCTAGTATCATTCAAATGTTTAAAAATTAAGCTTAATTTGTATTTTTTTTACCTGTAACCTTTTGTGAATGCTGTGCAAAATGTATACTTGTACGTACGATGTCGACAAAATATACTGTTAAGATCAAAATTAAAAATATATGTTCAGTTGTTATATCCTTCTTCTCTCATGACAAAAATGTGTAATAAACATTACACATTTTTGATAAAATAAAAGATATTTTTAAGTAACAAAACAAAATATAATACTAGTAACGCAATCGTCCCACATCCCGCAAAAGTACGTTTCAGTATTTTAAAATTATGTCGTAGAGAATACAATAGCCGCTTTTACATGTCAACAAAATGGAAATTTTACGCTCCTCAACATGAAATGTGTCAACATAGTCCAATGTGTGATGTTGCCAGATAAATAAACACAAACTCAAATTATTTATTTATGAATGTTTTCATCTTACACAGCCTTTAAGAGAAGATAAAATTGCAATATTTTATTTAAAAAAAGTCTACTTTTATAAAAAAAAATATATTAATTCTTGTGCGGAAATGTTTCGCGCATAATAAACAAATTACTAAGATTTGCGTCCTTATTAGAAATAAGTTGTCATCAATTAATTCACAGCACATTTAGTTAATCTGTTTATGTTTTGATTATTATTTTAACTTAAGGTAGTGTGTTTGAGCGGTGTAATTATGCATAAGATAATCACCATAAAATTACCTTAAATAATTAAATCATTTAAAGCTCAAATGCATATTAAATATACAGACCTGCATATGAGATATGTTCTTCGATTTCTAATTTCCTGTTAGAGAATTCAACCAAAGGCAGTATTTAACTAGAGCTAAATGAGCATTTCAGGAAATGTTTTTTGAATATACAGATCGTGTTCGTGTTTGTTTAAATAGAAATGGAAGACGTTTTGAAAACTTTTTGTAAAATTAGTTATTTGTTTATTCATACTTAATAATGACAGGTAATCTGATATTCTCTCTCTGGCAAGAGGCAACTGTGGTAAAAAATTTAAAAAATTTCGTAGTATGTTTCTGAGAAAATGCAGTTACGTTCAAAGAAATAAGGACCAATTACCAGTGTGACCTATAATGCCACCCCACACATTTAAGGACCATCTATGCTGGGGATTCACCTTCACTATTCTGGAATTATGGTCGGAATAACTATTTAATAATAATTATTTGAACATGTACCATTTTTGCTGTTTTTTAGTAAACGGCTAAAGACAGCCATATGGTCGTTGTATGAAAAACCTTCAGAAATGAATTCTACAAATATTCATGTAAAAATATACAGGATGATCAATTTGCAAAAAAATGAGAAAATTGAAGATGAATTTCTCGTAATGTCGTAATGAATTTTAAACACCCTGTATATTGCAATGACACAAAACTTTGTATGAAGCATCCGTCAACCCTTGCTAAAAGATATTCCAAATAATTTCTCTTAAATTTAACATTTGTAGCCGCAGCGGTTTCTTTAAAGTTAGTACATAAAATTAAGGTTTTTGAAATAATCGTTAATTGCGGCGGAATGCATGAATCAAATTAAAAAAAAAAAGATAGATATCAATAGATACCCTCAAAACAATTCGAAATATGCAAACAGATACTAGGTGTCCCATTTAAAAAAATGGCACGCGATCACGCAGATCTTTTTCGGGACACCTGTATATTCCAAAATAATTTCCTGAAGTGGTCATTTATCTCTAGATAAACACTGCGTTTGGTCGAAATCTCTAAGTGTAACAGAGAATGAGAAATCAAACAACGGAGCTCATTTGCAGGACCCTGTATAAATTTTTAAAAAATTATATATTTTTTAAATAAATTAAATATAATTGGTGATAAATCTATTATTGACAACCAAATAGAACAATTTCCTATTTAAATTCTACATTAACGCCTAATTGGAATCACGTTTGTAACATCCACTGTGACACTGATTTATTTTTACTAACAATGAGTAGCAACGCAATTATTACTGTACATGTCTGTGCAGTCAAACAATTATAACAGGATATTATTATTTTATCACACGTTTAATAACATATGAAGGGTACACGGGAATAACGATCAAAGTCACATTTTTCGAAAAATAGAGATTTTGATGCCATCTTGTAGTAAACCTTCAAAGCTATATATCTGCATTGTTAAAAACTCGAAAAAGTGATCACAGTCTGTAAAATAAGCCTGTAAAATAAGGGTACCCTTTGGAAAAGCGATCAAAATCCAAACAGGTATAAGTAAAAACGATCGAAATCCACTTACAAATGTTCGAAACTTATACTGTTAAGGAACGTAATGCAGTAGAATAAACAAATTTATAAAAACATACGTTTTATATGTGCAAGTGTTATACAGTTTCAAAAATAAAAGTTCAGTTTTCTCAGTTTGCTTAAAATGTGACTTTGATCGTTATTCCCGTGCACCCTTCATATGTAATAACTAATGCGCGGGCTAAAAGACACATGTTCAAAAATATAAAATGAAGGCGGCACATCAATAAAATAAAAAAGAAACTAAAATTTTACATGTAAAATAAATGTGCCACAAAAGGTTTTACGAGTGAAACATGTATAGAACTATTCTACAGTTCGCCGCATGAATACTCCTCGTACTATTAAAGAAATCGTACTTGGAATTGCACTGGTAAACTAGCCTGCGATGTTTTTTTTTTTTTTGAACATCGGATCGGCGTAAATACATCTCGTATTTATCAACTTATTGTATTTAAAATAAAATTTAAAATATTTTTTACAATTTCCGTATATGTTTATTTGAATCATGAATATTATTATTGGTTAAAATTTAACGAGAAATATATTAATTTTTGATTATAACCGAAATAATATGAAGGTCAATTTATTCGTTGTGCGCCTATGGTTTAACCCACAAAAAATGAAATGTGTCTCACTATCCGCGCCTTAGTAATAACATATACAGCCTGTTCACGGGAATATTCTACATTAGCTAACTTTTGTATTTAAAGAGATACAAATTTGGTTAAATAGACAAAGTTTAAGTACCTTGCAATGCGCATTTTGTGCAATAAATTATGAAACAAAAGAACATCGCGTTGCTAAGATACAAGCATAAAGACTAATTTTTTAAATTGAACACCCTGTATATTTTTATATTTTTGAGTTGATTGCCTGCTATAATTAATTACAAGACAATTTTTCTCTAGTATCGCTAGTTAACGAGTTAAAAAATAAAGTAATGAATAATAAAAATCAAAAAGCAAAAGAACTATTGTTGTCGATCCTCCTCTTACAACAAGTTATTTTACAAATATGTTTCATCCTTCTGACTGCACAAATATGTCTTATGCATCTCACATCAATAATAATAAAAAAAATGTATTATAAATTATATTTATTATAATGAAATTTGCAAAATTATTTTCTTCAAAACTCTTTTAATAGCGGTTTTAGAGAAAAAATGTCTTATAATTAATTATTAAGCAGGCAATCAGAACAACTTAAAAATATAAAAATATACAGGCTGTTCAATGTAAAAAATTAAGCGTTATGCTTGTATCTAAGCAACGCGATGTTCTTTTGTTTTATAATTTATTGCGCGAAATGCGCATTGCAAGGTACTTAAACTTTGTCTATTTAACTAAGTTTGTATCTCTTTAAATAAAAAAGTTAGCTATTGTAAAATATTCCCGTGAACAGGATGTATAGGTGAAAGCTCAAATCTAACGTCTTAAAAAAAGGATGTTTTGCAAATTTATAATTTTAGAAACTTGTGTCTTGTGTATATATAGAAATTACGTCAAACTCCAAAAGTCAGCTTTCCAATGTAAATTCTGGATTACACTAGCTTTATCATCACTTTCCATTTCATAAATCACTAAAGGAGTCATGGGAATCTAGGGTTCAAATTCTAGTCGAAACATTAAAAATGTATATAGGAGAAAATGTTTGTAAAAAATGCCTCGAATAGGTTATAAATCATCATCTACAACTTTTAAACACTAGCTGTTAGTCTTTCCTGACTTTCTTTCTTGAGCATTCATTATCAACTTCTTCAACTCCAACATGAGAATATGATTTCGATTTATGAGTAAGAAGTATAGAGTGAATAAACAACAACAGCAAATAAAATAAGAAGAAGATGAAAATAATGACAAACTGTACATCTTTCGGGGCCTCTGGAAATGAAAAAGATAAAAAAGGAAAAGTTAATTACGTAATAGAATGGAACCCAATGTAAATATTGAATGGATCTTAAACATTTAATTAGTTTCTTAAAGTGGTAAATAAATTACAAATTAGGAATGTATATATTTACTACCCACATTAATAATTAATTGATACTAAATAACTTTTTCTAATATTTCAAAAATGTTGAAATGTTGAATTTGCATATACCGGTTCAGCACATTTATATTGTTCTCATGTTTAATTTAAATAAATTTGACGTTAAAGGTCATTAAATTCTACTTAAAACAAAACCGTGTTAGGAATAACGCATATCCTTTTAAAAAACATATTTTTCACAATAAATTTTACTATTTATGACAGAGCTTTTATATTTTAATGAAACATGTGATCTAAATCTTTCGCCTTTGGCTTTCGATTTACAATTAATTATGAAAATCTAATAAACATTTCCCAGATTTCATTATTAAAATGTCACTTCTCGCACCACGGAAAACGAGCAATTAACATCACTTGTGCAATTAAATTAGACACTGATTACTCAAAGGACACATGCAGTTTGTCGCATAATTAATTGTATATATAAAATGCAATTTGTAAGTAAACTGTCACATGATTTTAATTATAATGGCAGAAGTATTTTTCCTTAATACTTGGATTACAATTAAACATTGATAATGTTAAAAAAGTTCAGGAACAAATCAATAAAAATATTTTGCAAAACTAAAGATGTCTATCGAAAATATTTAATTATATAAACAAGTATTAAATACGCAGCTATTTATACAAATAATAATATAAATAGACAAAATATTTGGTATGCAAATAGAACCACCTCCACGTTTATTCTATCGAATTTAGAAAGCCAATCCGGTCAATTCATCTGACGAAAAATAAATGTACCAAGAGTTGTCCTTAAATATCACATTAACATATGAAATACTGCGGTTTCGAATAGTAGGCGTAAGTTTTAAGTTATTCAAATGAATAAAAATACCAAATGCCCAAAAAAGATAAATGAACGTAACTGTTTTCCCCATAAATTTTTACATATTGAATTATTTAATATTAAAATAACCGACACAACTAGCTATTTAAATTTATGCAAATCCTTTTAACAGTGGTCGTCGGTCTGGCATTTTAAATCGCATAGAAAAGTTTATTGAATTACTTTATTGAATCGTTTTCCAAACATTCTTCGTATTTAAATACATTTTCCTGAAACTAATTTATGAAATATTTCCAACACCTTCACTGTTGCTAATAATAGATTCGAAAACGTTTTTATATTTATATCCCAGTACTTTTGTGTTTTTATACTGTTTTGTTGATCTAACCTTTTTAGGTAGACTATAGCAATAAATTTTTTATGCATAATAAATGTATTATTCTGGTGTGTGTACATCTATTTTCTGTTTTACTTTAGCGTTGTTTACAAAACAACGGAGAACATTTTGAATTTAGTGTTGACGTTTTAATTATTGTTTTTATACATTTTACAAGTTATTTTTATTTATGAAATAAAACTAAACTTAAACTGTTTATCTATTGAAGGTATTTTTTATGTTCTGTGTACAGAAATTTTCAATTTTATTATTAACTGTTTATCCAATGACTTTTTCCCCGTGATTTCCTCTCACCACTTGTCCCAAGTTCTCGCCTACTTTGTCCCACTTGGGCTAGTTTTATATTCTCTCCTGGTCTCCAGATATCATCTATATTTCGAGGATCTTGATCTTTCGTACCACATAACACATCCATTTTGCTTATTTTTATGTCTTTCCTGGCCTCCCCTTCACTATTTTTTTTTTTTTGTTTCTTTCTTCAAGGTTTTTAATGATAACTATGTATTTTTCTGCCATAAGTTTTTTGCAAACATCTTGCATTTTCCCCTTCATTTTTTTGTTCCTGTGCATGTGTCCATATTCCCTTTTAAATAAATATATCATTCTTAATTAAATTATTGCTTACATCGATTTTTTTTGTATCCCGTACTCTTTATAAACAATACCTATGCCTTCTGTTACCATTTATTCACTTTTACCGTTATACTTAATTTTTTTCCTAGTTTGTACGTTTCTCCAACTTGTATCATCGAGAAGGAATTGTTTTTCCTTCAATAAGTGCGTTGGTAGCTTTACGTTTTCATTTTTTACATCTAACTCAACCTAATTTCTATATATAGTTTTTAAGAAAAGGTAAGAAATCTACTCAAAACAGTTTATACTTTCATTCATCGACAACGCTTCCAATACAGCGTTTGGAAAAAACATCCCACTGACTCACTCTGTATAAAATCGTCGTTTAATAAAAATAAAAAAAAAGTTACTTTACGCCAATGAGTTATTTTCCATTCATAACGATTAATTAAAATCAACCTATTAGTTGAAAGTTTACTTAAGATGACATCTATTAGTCTTATAATGTTAGACGTCACAAGTCTGAACTTGCCTAGAAAATTCATATAGAAAATGTTCAGATCACTTGCATTCCAAAGGATACGATTACAGAAAATATTTGAAATATTTTGCATGAAATAAAATCTATTTGATAATATGATTTTACGACATATAATTTCAAGAATCACTAAAACCGTAAAAAGAATTGGAATAAATTATATTTTGAAAATAACTTTTAAGATGTAATTTATTAATGTGTATTTAATTGCTACAGTATTATCCTCTCCATACATTTGACCATATTATAGATTCCATCAAGAATTTGTACAGAATTATAAGAAGTATTTGTAAGCTTTGATTTGCGCCCATAAATGACATATACATATTATATACATATACATATTGCTGTGTTATTTCCTGATTAAATTAATTAAAATTTAATAAATAATTTGAAAAAATGGTAATTTTAAGTTAAATAATAGCGTATAGTATAAATATAATTTAATTAAAAAAATTCATTAAATATTAATAATAAGTTGTCGTACATTGATTGTCTTAAATTGAAATAAGTAGAACAATTATCGGATGATAGTATGTACCTCGTTGAAGAAATGCACTCCGGAGGAGTATTTTGGGTTGCAGATGAAATTGAAAATTTGAAATTTAGTTTTCCATCATTTCTGAAATCAAAAATGTAAAAAAGTCAACTTGGTTGCATAATTTAATTGCATGAGCCCTTAGTTTATGAGCTACATTTATCTTATATTAATTACCTTTATGTACAGCGAGGGAGCTCTTAAAGTTTTTACTAGAATAGTTTTTACATAATTTTTACTATAAAAGGTCGAACACAACTTAAAAAAAAAATCTTTAGTCAGATTGTGGCTCACTTTTCGAATGGAATAAAAACGGGAACCGCCTGTACCAGTCAACATTGTCATCATGATTAGAATTCAGTAGTATTCTCAAGTGGGGTGTTAGTGAGTTGTGTTCACTATCATATAAAAACAATTACAATCAGGATTTCAAAATTAAATTGAGCATTGCTTAATCTCAAATATAACCAAGTGTGGTTATAAATTATTTGTTAATAGATTAGTAAACATTTGACAATCAAGGATCATGTTAATGTGCCTAAAATTGAATAAGATTACAGGGAAGATTGTTCCTTGTTTTGGACAAGACAAATATGATTTAAACATACCTGTTTGATTGTTTTCACTTGTACGATCAGTTGAAATTCACGGACCAAATTAATTGAGGTCAAGGTCATTGGTTGGTATTCTGTCAATTATTAAAAGAATAAACACGCTCTTTGTTAATTTTTTCCCGATGAAGCATTAATTATAAGAAGATATTTTCTCATGTGAATAATTTAGTTGAGTCAGTTTTTGGTGAATCTAATGGTGAAAGTTAGCTAATGTGCATTATGATATGGGCAAGCAATGAATTATTGTGTAAATTAGTAAATTGAAATATTCGTACACGTCGTTAATTGATTTACCTCTACTATTATAATTTTGACATCTGATATCCTTGTAATTCGTACTTGAGTGAATTTGATACCCTTAGGATTTGTGTTAATCAGAAGTGTCGAAACCAATATTACACAGATTGTGCTACAGATAATAATTAATTTATTGTATTTATTTATCTAAAATTTAGCTAAATAGCTTTTAAAATTGAAATGAATCATTTATTATTTTACAAAAATTCAAATGTTCGTTACTAAATTTATTATTGAAACAAATTATCCTATTAACATTTTTATGTTCTTCTTTTTATAGTATTAGGTACCCATTTAGATATTTATTCATCTTCTATTTTATATATAAATTAAACCTGAGGAGGAATGCACTGCACTTTCGTACTTGAAATAGCAAATATCTTAGTTTAAAAATTAAAGCAACCAAAAACAGGTGGTAACATTTTGAGTTTGTTTTAAAATTATTCTTTAATGCAAATTTAATTTTGCTCTCTGCCTTTGTTGTATGTACATACAAAGACGCTATAAGAGCTTATAAATAACAACTTCAACAAGTTGAGTAATAATGAATACAATATGTAATCGCACACTAGTTGCACATTTTAGTAATATCTCTTGTATCAAGGAAAGTCGCAATTTGTATATCGTGGCGTCAAAGAAAATATTATTGAAACCAGAAGCGCTGTTACATTTGCATTTCAAGCGTAAATTTCAATTTTAAGTGTTATTGGACTTCTTGCCATTTTCAAATATTAGAATGGGAAACGAACTGATTTAAATTTTAATTGCATGTAATATACATATTTCTAAAGTGTAAACATTGCAATGAAGAAGTTTTAAAATAAAATATAATGATCAGTATACCTGGATTTATATTAAATAAGAAATCATTTATAAGAATAAACTTGATGTTTTCTGTTTCTTTTCGCCGGTGAATTTGGTTATTCTTCGTTTTCTTTTTTTTAGGTTTTTGAGGCAATATGTGAAGTTGAGATAAAATTAAAGACATGTTTCGTCTGCCTAAATCTTTATTCATAAAAAAATTTTCATTTTTGATTTTTATCTCCTCAAAAACCCAAAAAAAAAAGAAAAATAAGAATAATTTAAAAGAATTTTGTTTTTATTTTCCAGCTTCTCTTTTCCAGTATTGCTGTAGAAACCTCTTCATATTTCTTATTATATTTATGTGTGCTCTATACTTGCTTCAGTTTGTTTCCAATACACTTTCTTTATTAATGACTTTACTTTATCTTTAACAAGAATTTAGTGTGTCACCAATGGTCCTTTTTTCCATTTCAATTTTTCTTTCTAAATCTGATTTGCATCATCTCGCCTTGTTACAACCCAAACTTTTGCTTTTTTTCTTGTCCCCCAATTCGTTCACATACGACATTCACCATCTGGACAACCTTCATCGTTCTCCCCATCTTCATCAAACCTCTCAATCAGACATTATTTTATTATCAATCTTCTGTCACTCTTTACATCTGAAATTGTTTCTCATTTGACCTAGTCACCTAGCAAAAGAACTATCTTTTTAAGCAATAACTCCATTCACCTCTTGACCTAATTGGGTTACGTTATAACTGTCCATCTGGCTCTGTTCTGCAAAAAAAATCAGCTCTTGGCTTAAAGCTGAGAAATCCGTATGCAAATTTCAAAATTCCAAATTAATTAACAATTTTTTTATAAATACGTTATTTACAGATTTGTTTGTTTTAGTTGCAGTGGTGGCAGCATTTTTCATCTGCTGGGCCCCGTTTCATGCACAACGACTTCTAGCTGTATATTTATCTACGGCGTCGCCTGAAGCTCAAAACACAACGTTTAAGTTGTACGTGGCGTTGATGTACATCTCCGGTGTTTTGTACTTTCTTTCTACAACGATTAATCCGGTTCTGTACCATATCATGTCCAATAAGTTCAGAGAAGCATTTAAGGTAAGTTTGTTTTATAACGAAAATTTATTGTGGATTATTTTCGATAAGAGAAACGAAAAATAAATATTTTTTATTGTTATTTTTAATACGCAGGAAAATTAATTTTTTACAATGGCATATTTTTGAAATATGTTATGTGTTTTTGAACTAAAAAATGTTTACAGCAAAATTTGACGCGCGAAAATTCATGTTGACCGACAACACGGTGATTTATTTATGATAGGGGTTTATAAACTGAATTTATATTAACAAATTATTAAATATTCTATCAAAAACTGAAAATCTTAAATGCCTTAAAATTAACTTAATTCTAACCAAAAACACTAATGAAAAATAGAAAGAATCTAAGAAAAACAACAGATTCCGATTACTTAAAAACTTTTCAATATTATTTGTATGTACAATAACCTATTTTATAATAAAACTTTGAACATATTTTATCTTTTTATTTTTAAGTTTTATTACAATAACAATTTTCACAAAGTAAACGTCAGAAACTTCGATAATATAGCCTGTTTTGTTTTATTTATTTATTAAGTTTTTCATTATTTTGTGGTATCTATTTTTTTTTTTTTTTTTGAATATTAGGTAATTTAAAATGTCTAAATTTACAATTTAAAAAGAGACCTTTTCAGGGGTTTACAATTCAGGAAGAAAGAGCTGGATGACCCTTTGAAGATACCACGTTCGTTTCCCTCTTTTATACCAAATGTTCGAACAAAAGCTATCGAAAACGCTTTGCTTTTGTTTCACATATCGCAGGTTTGAAAAAAATGCTATTAAATAGGTTGTCACATTGTAAGGATGGTGTTAAATGCCTGTTGTTTTGGATCGGTCTTTGAGTTTGTTATTAGGTTTATTATAGACATATTTATGAAGTTGTTCATAGTATAATACGTAATACAATTTGCATTATCTATCTTGTTGTTGATTTATAATTTCTGTCTTCATTACGTTACGTTACGTTAATTCTATTTCGATCTTCTCCTTAGTTTTGTTCTTATTTCAGTTTCTTCTCCTTTTGTCCTGTTGATATTACTGTATCACTTTTCACATGTTTCAACATGTAGTGTTTTCACCTCCTTTAAGAATTTATAATTCGTCCATAAATATTGTGAACAACAACGGGCTTGTCTTAGTCTCTCTTTCGATGGTTAAATGATTCAGACGACATATTTTTTTTTTATTTTTGATGTTAATTTATTATGGTTTGGATTTTACTGTTAATCCCTCTTCTATGTAGACACACCCATAATCTTACTCATAGCTAGCTGTTAGCTAACTAAGTTCACCATGTCTTTTTCTTTATTTCTACTTCTTCTTTTATATCAGGGGTATCATTATATACAGTGTGTCCCCGGATGGACCTAATTATACTTGTAAACTTTCTTATTTCGCATTTTAGGAAGAATAGTCATTCTTCATAAAAAATTTTGCTCCATCTCGGAAATCCTCTGACTATCAAAATTTCGAAATAACATACAGGCTGGTTAGAAAACGAGACAACGTGAAATTTGAGTAAGAATAAAGTACCTTTTATTTGAAAGGAAAGTATAAGTATTACTGGGAAAAGATGTTTGAAATTTCAATAGAAGCTCACATATCTAATCTGAACGTTGCATCTCAAAGTTGATTTTTTTTATCTTTATTAAGATAAAAAGTAATAAGTATAAATTTTGTCAACGTGGTTATCGCAGTTGTCTAATGAAAACAAATGCAACTGAGAATTTACACAAATGATTGATTTCATGTCAACTAATTGTTAGTCAATGTTTGAATTATGTTGTCTCTAGAGAAGTGAGAAGTATCATATCGCTATGCAATTGAACTTTTTAATAGAAAATATCCGGGAGTA
Organism: Lethrus apterus; assembly: GCA_018397195.1. Lineage (NCBI taxonomy): Eukaryota > Metazoa > Arthropoda > Insecta > Coleoptera > Geotrupidae > Lethrus > Lethrus apterus. The sequence goes on along the minus strand of JAFFZR010012742.1, from coordinate 5,710 downwards.
TATGTTTCTGTAAATTGTGTTCGAGAATTAGTAAGGAAGTTTGATAGAACAGGCAGTATAACAAATTTGAAGAAGATTGGTTACAATTTATTACACAATTTTTACAATACACAAAAACAAAGAAAACTTATTCTACATGTTGCCCTCCTAGTGTTGCACATTTTTCAACGACTGCTCTAAACTTTTCGAACACTAGGTGAGTGGTATCTCCATTTATGTTCGCTACAGCTTCTGTAATTTTCTGTCTTAAAATATCATCCTGCAAATCATACGCGTAAACTTTCTGCTTAAGATTTCCCCATAAAAAAAGTCTAATGGTGTAATGTCTGGAGAGCGAGGAGGCCATCTAATAGGACTGTCCAATCCATTTATTAGGAAAATGTCTATTTAATCACTCCCTAACTGGAATTGCTCTATGAGCAGGTCAACCGTCCTGTTGAAAATGAAGCGCCATACGCCGAAACTATTCATTTCACAAAAAAAAGGTTGATACATAAATTATAGGAAATGTTCTCTAGTTTAATTTATTACATAACTATTTTCACCGTAAAGTGAGTTGGAAAGGAAATATCGTCGAAAAACTGTTTTGGAGCGCCATTTTTCCAATATGGTAGCTACTTCCGGGAAATAACTAGGGGGCAAAGTAAAAATTCGGAAAGAGCACGTCAAAATCTATAAATATACCAATTTTCAAGACTCCCCTGAAACTTCACAGGCAACCCCCTTTTTGAGCGCCAAATACTGGACTATTTTGAATTGTGGGCGAACGTAACCCATGCCAATCCAAGTATAAATTTTAAAAACTGACTTTTTGAATTTCAATAATTTATTTAGCGAAATGCTACGGTATTTCAATAATTTTTGAATTTCAATAATTTTAATTTACGGAGCGAACTCAACCCATCTGACTCCTTTTTCGTAAAAAATAATTGGTCACCTTATTTATTGGTAATTATATTAACTTTTTCTAATTCTGAAACTTTTGTAAAATTTCACTGGTCACCCCGCTTCCCCTCCCGTATATTTCCTTATGAAGAGGAGCCCACGGGCGCCAAATATCTTAGGACGGCCTTGCATTACATTACATTTGTCAAATTTAGACCCAGATAAATTAAAAAAAAAAGAAACTGAAAAAGACACCTTAATAATGAAAATCCCGAATTAAAACTTTGCCTTAAGTGGCGTATTATGTTATATTTTTTATACAAATCTATTATCGCAACTGAATCCGTATGACATGAAATAAAAATATAAGGTAATGTCGCGAACCTAACGATTTTTTTATAACTCGAAGGACCAGAATGATGAACGTATATTGAATATATTTTACAGTGCAGTCTCTCCTGAGACTTTCTTAATACTTACTTAAAAACTACTGACAATCATAGGGTACAAGATGCCACCCTGTAGTGGGGGTGGCCACCACCCACCCTTGGTGGGTTCTACAAATCGGAACAGGTAATTATAACAATTAATCGTGAACGGATGAAATGAAATTATCTTCAAGGTTTCATTTCAAACATTAACAAATTCAAATCGACTTTCATGGATTTTTTTAAATATTATTTTGATTTTTCTGGACAGGCATTAAATTTTAAATTTATTTACATGTGCAGGTAGACCTAATTTCTGTTGTCGATGTTATTACAATAATTTTAGTCCCAGTAAATATTTCTTTAAATTGAATTCAAAGTTGGTACTACTCAATATCAAGTTCTTTCCCAGTTGAAAAGAATAACTAACTTTTTCCAAATAATGAACTATTGTTACCGAACAATTGTTTAACGATTCGTATAAATTTTACTTTACAAAGAAACTTTCATTATAAATCAAACAATAGAACCAAGTTAAATTAAAAAGGGCGTCCACTACAACTTTTCGACTTCTTAAAAATAATATGCCATTATTTTCAATAGCGATTCTAAGTTTTTAATACGAATAAATATTTTTCACGATTTTCAATAATAAGTTCTATTCGATGAGCAAATATAAATACACATTTGCATAAAGTTTCTGTCGCTTTCCTGATATTTTTATTAAATACTTAACAAGCTAACTTGCATATATTTTAATAATGTGTTTAATTTATCAAAAATGTTTACATTATTAAAAAAGTTTATTTGAAATTTAAACGTTTTTCATAAATGAATCTGTTAATAATACATATTTCCCGAGTTAGGTACTTATATTATTTATCACAGTTTTTGTTCTATGCGTTTTGTCGGCGTCGTTTATTTGTGAAGCTTCTATTTTTCGCATCATCAGTATTCATTTATGTTCATTTCCTTGGTCATTTCTTTACCGCTTCAACTAGTACTCCTTTTGTAGTCTCGAACATTTTCGATACTTCATTGTTGCATTTTTTTGTGCATTAATTTCCTTTGTTTATTCTTTTCTCTCTTTCTATTATTTGCTCCACATCCGTAAAAACATTTCCTCTTTTGTCTTTTATATTAAGTGTCACATTTTTGTTTCATACTTCTGATCGTCCCAAAAAGTAACGTTTGACCCTTGTGTGCGTGCATTTGTCATTTTTTTTTTCTCCAAAATCTTTTAACTTCTTTACGTGCTAGTAAAGATTTTTCATTATTCTCTACTGCCATAGGTAGGTTCTTCTAATTTTTGACGGATTTGCAAAAGCAGCTTGATTTACGTGTTTTATTTTATTTTAATTTAGTTTTAATTTTTTTCTAAGATTTTGTCAAACAAATCACCAAAACCATTATACCGTTAAATTCGAAAAAAAATTAACTTTCTAACGATGTCCCATTTAACCCATGTTCCCATTTAAAAAAAATCAAGTAAGCTTTGCATTTTGAAAACTTATGGATCAAAAAAAAATTTTTTTAATGTAAAAAAGTAGTTTTTATTGAGTCCTAAGTCTCTTTAAAATTTCAGGATTCTAGCTCAAATCGTTTTAGCACGACGGACCCGGTTCCATACATAATCGCAACCCTGTATATTGTTGAAAAGGGAAAAGAAATATCTTTTTATTTAAGCGACAACCAACTATGAGTTCCATATAAAAAATTATAACTGTCACAACTCGAATTTGGAGAACTTTTTCAAAAAACTAACAACGCCACTGCATTCTTATCAAAAAAGTGCCTGAAGAGCGTGGACATTATTTTCCTTCATTTTTCCAAATAAGCAAGATATAGCCATAAAACGAAAACTGAAATAATCGAATTTTTGCTCATAACTCGAAAACAAAAGACGATGGCCAACTTTGGTTTTCACCATTGAATTTTTCTCCAAAAAAGAGATCGAGGATGGTAGGGTATCTGTATCTCTTAGAGTTATAGAAATTCCCTATGAAAACTTCGAAATTTGCCCACCTGTACATTGTCATTTAGCAAATAATGGACGCTTCCGATCGCTGGTCCTGTCCTTACTTTTACATATACATTTTTTTATACTAGAATTCTCTGCTTACTAAAAATCCATTATTAACTTCTTGTTCCTACTTGGACCTTATTATTATTATTATAATAATACTTGGATCTTTCTAGTATGTCTGTGCATAAAATTGGTATTTCCGATTTTTATTTCATTTTCTAATTATTTTATTATTTCGTTTCCATTTGGGTTTGTTGTTGTTTTCTTAGAAACCATTCAATTCCATCGTTTCTGTTATCCACTCTTCCATTGAGGTATCCTGTAGGTAATTATTTTGACATCCTCATTTAATCCGTACCCTACGATTAAAGTTTTATTAAAAGAGAATAATTTTAATAAAACTAACGTTTAATTTCAGAAACTTTTAAATTAAATATTTTCTTTTTGCAGGCTACTTTCAGTAGACGAATTCAACGAGATGCCCAAAATAGAACATACTCTATGTTATCACGTTGCCCGCCATCACAAAGGACCTACCAAAGATCCATATCGGACGGTGTACAAAACGCCCGTACTGCAGAAAACCAAGTGTCGCTTCATAAAAGTGCTCCCATTTCAAGACAAACATCTTCGGCGAGTTTTTTTCGCCCGCGTTTCCTTTCCCAGTCAAGTCAAACAACCGCTTTAACAAACATCGGCAAATCGATATCGTCAGATGTTAAAAAGAAAACAGAATACGTTTTATTATCAAAAACGACCGCGGAAAAACCGCCCGATAATCAATATAACAAAATCGATTTGAAGGAAAATAATAATAAAAATCTTTGGAAAAAATGCGTCGACATCGTGAGTTTTTTCAACAGCTTCGCGAAAAATGACAATTCTGGTAAAAGGGAAAGTATTGACAACGGAAACACCATTAGTAATTCGAGTTTGCAGGATATGGAGGAGATTGAATTTAGCAGTTCCGACTTGGTCAGATACATGGAACAAATTAACGAAAACATTTCCTAGCCCGAGTGGTTTTCACTGAAAAACACTGAAAGAATTGAATTAGAGACGATATACGAAATGTGATCTCAAAATTGCATAGATGTAGCTAATTTATACATTTGTATTTTATGTAGATATTTATAATACAATATATTTTTGTATGTATTACCATTTGATTTGGTATATTTAAACATTGTTGTATAATGACATTTAATTTTGAACATCATTTTAAAAATATTTTAATATATCTATACATGTACAAACAATTGTCAATAGACTTTGTGTAAATCCATGTGTAAATAAGTATATGTAACATTGTTAATAAACTATTATTCCAAGTACATATTTTTTGCTCAAACGAACAACAAAATATGGAAAATATAATAAGAATATAGACAATACTTAATGAAACACTTGTCAAGTAATAAATTAAAATGTATTATTATCGCAAGAAAATCCATCACTACAAATAAAAAATCTAGGTAGGTATGTATAATTTTTGCAACGTCAACATTTACTACACACAATCTTGATATCTTATACATATGAAAATAAAATAATGAAGGTATTCACACCAAAACTATCAAAAAATTGAGATTTGAAAATTCGTCTTCTCCAACGCTTTCTTTTGAGAACGAGAACGAGATATCCATAATTCTTCGAGTTACCAATGTTTTCCTCTTTCATCTCCTAGTTCGGTTACTCTACATGTCCATGTTTTCCTAGGTCTTCTTCCTTCCCGCTTCCATTACTGGCCTCGTCAATCTTTTCGGTTTCATTCTTATCACATGTACGTATCAGTTGTTTTTATACCAGATTTGAGTTATTTTTATTTTAAATTTTAATTTAATTTCATTTCCACATTTTAATACCAGTTTTATCATTTTTGATCAGCTTTTCCTCATCGCCATGAAATTCTCAACACAAAACACACATTACAGTAAATTTACAATTCACTACCAATCTCCCCATGTAATTGTTTTTCTATATCTTATGGATCGAGATCCCATTGGTGGGTATATCATACACTTAATACAATTTGTGCAATTACACGATTAGTACAAATGAAAAAAAAAAATTTGCTCCATTTCCAACTGAAACGTACAGGTATACAATTATTCCAGTAGTTACATTTTATGGTAATTTGACATTTTTAACCCAAGATAACAGACTTTGATGGTTACTTAAAGCCTTTCATCACAAGATTGACCCAAAAAACGACAAACAATTATTAACAGAACCATTTATTATAATTAATTGTACACATAATCATGATCAAAGGATGAGGATATAAAACGACAAAATAAAGGATTCATAAAGCCTCAATTGAAAAAAATCACAACTAAGGTATTTATTTTAATTTCTAACTCTGTACAGT
>JAFFZR010012741.1:0-19123 GCA_018397195.1 Lethrus apterus | reverse complement strand
TATTTCGCCAGTCTGTCTCACGTTGCCGCTGGGGGGCGGTCGGTTGGACAAACTGAACCTGCTACGTAAATCGACTTAAATGTCGATTATTATAAAATTTAGTCAATATTTCTGTCCTATAAATAAAATATTAACACATGTTCGCACTAACGCAACAGTACACGTAATACATTTTTTCATAATAGATATTTGAATTATATTGTACAAATTTAAAAATCTGAACTAATTTCAATTAAAAATAAACATGAAAAACGCTGGATAATTTTAATTTTAAACATCAAAACTGAAACAAAGTTTATTGTTAAATGCAATATGTTATAATTTGGTATATAAGTTTTTCGGCACATGACATGACATGATAAAAACATAAAAGGAGCCTCTATTGTCCAGAAAGATAATTTTTAAATTATTATCAAATTAAATTAAATAAAATAAAAAAAATCCGGAACGTGGTATGGAATAAATTGGATTTACATTGAATTAAAAAATAATAAATAAACATTTTGCTCCGTCTTCGTAATTGGAATGAACACAGGCATCTATTGTATGATATTTTCTTCCATTATATCCATTATGGATCGTATTATGGAAGAAGATAAATGCTAGATGTCTTAGAAATTATCAGTAGAATACCAATACTTATCGAATCATACTCACCACATTCAGTCACTCGCTAGATCTTATGTCTTGGCGTCCTTCGATATATAAAGATATGAAGAGACAATTTAACTGAAAAATCTTGGACGGATGAAACGCATTACGCGTTCTAGTACTTTCATGGAATTATTTTATCAACATTTTTATTTACTTATGGAACCAAGTCGACTAATATATTTCAACCTTCAATATGCCGCATGTCGATGTCAGCGGGTGGTGGAATGATAGTGGAGAACATGCCTTTTTGTGTAGACTTAGTTTGCATAATTCCTTAATGACCGACGAGGCCCTTTTTTATCTTTCAGGCTACGTCACCAGTTAACCCTAAAGAACTGCATGCAGTGCCGTTTCATTCTCCTAAAATGACAATTTAGTGAGGAATTCGTGTTTTTGGGATTGTAGATTCATATTTATTTCAAAACGACGACGGAGAAACTGAATTGAAATTCAAAACGTTATGAGACCATGTTGAAAGTCTTCGTTGAAACACGCTTACGAAGGTTTGGCATTGACCCAAAATTCTATCATTTCCAGCAGAACGGCGGAACCCAAATTTCTTCCTGTGGGGATATTAAGACCGTGTGTTCCGCTAGAAGTCAGACAAGTCATTGCTAATGAAGTTGTAACTATTTATAAAGATCTATGGAACCAACAACGCTTGCAAGAATGCATAGATTTTAATTGAGGCAATCTCACCGATGCGATGTAATTAAAAAAAAAAGTCGCAAATGTTCGATAATAAATGGCATATTTCAATGTATTTATAAGTGTTTCCCTCATATTTTCTTATTAAAATTCAATTATTGAACTGAATCAGTCGAATCGGCGACACCTGTATTTTCTAGATTCTAATTCTAAATGGATAGAGTGTTCCCCCATTAATCACTTGAAACATTTCGAAATTTGCTTGAAAATTTCTCCAGATTTTGACATTCAAGTATTGTGGATTCAGTTAATGGAACTCGAGCTACGTCAAAGAATTTTCAAACCTATTTCAAATCGATTGAATCTATCTTGCCAAACCTTGCCAAAAATACGCTACTTAATAATGTAAAACTGCATCAAATAAACATATAAATTAAGAAAATATTATATAATAAATGGAGAAATTAAAAATGTTATTGAAAATTATAGAAATATATAAATAGAAACTTTCTGGTTAAGTCCCATTCTTATTTTAAATGATCACATCACATGTGTTATTTTCATCATGATCTTTGTAAATTTCGATTCCACGCGAAATCTAAATATCAGTGTTGAAATAAATCAATTAAGCACAATCACCGCCACAGCATGATGGATCGCCTTTGGGAAAAGTATTGTTTGAAATTGCACCGAGAACAACTCTGCTCGAAAGTTCTGAAACTATTTTAATATGGGCGTCGGGACCGATTATAATAGAGGGTTGTATGTGTGTGCCATACACCACCCTTTGTGGACAGAGACACCTCTCGCTGGAACGATGAACTCGATCAATCAAGCCGCGATTTGAATTCACGGCACGTTCGTATAATCTGAGTTTTGCATTATTTTATCTCGACGAACACTCTTAACCCGCTCGACAAACTGTGCGAACCGGTAATTGGTGCAGTATCTGCTGTTTACCATTTCAAACGGATTTATTACTTTGTTTATGTGGCATACATATATATCTATAACGCTCTCTACAAACGCAACGGTCGTAAAATTTAATTTTGAAAACAACATGTGAATATTACGTATATTATTGATGTTTGAATTGGTATTGAAGTAATAATTTTATTTTTTCTTTCTACTTTTATTGTAATTATAAAACTAGTGAAATATTTTTTTTTGCATTATGTAATAATTAAATTAGTTTATTGTCAAATATAATAAACCTAATCAAGGACATGTTACTGAATTTTTAATAAAAAGAAAGCTTTCTACGTTAATAAAACGTTGAATTAACTTATTAGAACTTCAGAACGTCTTATTTTCTTGCATTTCTTCTTCCCTCATATCTGCTCCAAGCTACAATATCAGGAGCATTCTAACAGCAGCGGCCGCCTTTAACATATCCCTCACGACGATGGACAAAACATCCGCAGGTAGTAACCAACAACAAACGCGGTTCCATTAAGTAAGTTCCATAAGTAAATAATAAAAAGTATAGGAACAAAGCACTCATTACTATCCTATTTCTCAGTAGCATTTAATTAGGTTAGGTATTCCTAGGTTTAAGTTTTTTTTTTTTTTTTAAACATTGTACGGCTCTCTGTGTACAAACTATTATTATTACAAAAAGTAAGAATTCATCAACACCAACTACCTACTGCCTACGTTCTATTGTACTTGTATATTTAGGACTTTTATTTTCGCAAGTTTTGTTATTTTTTTATCAATCTCGCCCACGAAATAAATTAATACAATAATTTAGTTACCTTGTTAATATCTATCGTATTTTATTTTCTTACGCAGTTTAAAGTTTTCAGACGGTGGTAATTATTACTTAATTGAAGATAACATTTATAAAACGTCGCGATTTTAGGTTGATCGTCTAGCATTACTCCTTTGTACTAAACCTTCTGAATTTTAATTACGGAACGACCCACAAATCCTCGAAACTTAACAAAATTTTTAAAATTGTACTTTGTAATTTCAGTTACGGAGTAAAACCAACCCAATAGAACTCATATATCTTTAGTAGGTCTATAGAAGGTGATCGACACATTTAAAAAAAAAAAATAGTCGATCATATTCAGTGAGGACTTAAAGTAAGGAATATTTTAAAAAAAGCGAACTCAACCCGTTTTGTAAAAAACGCTGAAACAGGTCGATTTTTGATTTTAAAAATACATATTAATATATGCGATTCACCTTCCGACTTTCTTTTGTTTTGCAGTTATGACGTCATCACAAAAAATTTTAAATGTCAACATACATTTTTTTAGTGGAATCCGATAGTGATTTTTCTACCCTTACCCTTACCCGTACTTTATGACCGTGCAAAAAAATCATAAGGTTGCACTACAAAAATTCTGAGAAAAATCGATCTGAAAATTTAATGTTGATATTATCCTCGATAACAAATAATTCAGACCATGAACGGTACGTAACTTTCTTGTTGAAGTAACTTTCGTTTTTGGAAGGAATAAAACACTACTGAAAAGCAAAAACATAAGTAAACTAAATAAAATAAAAATATATAAGACTCTAATAAGACCAGTTATAACGTACGCTATGGAAACGACAGTGATAAACAAAAGGTAAGAAGAAGAACATAATAGGAGAAGGTGAGAGAAGATTAAAGAGAAATAAAGAAATAGAACAGGAATTGGAAAATGAAAATATAGTGAGATATATAAAGGCTCAAAGACTTAACTGGGCTGGACATATAATGAGGAGGAGACCAACGGAAATAATAAGAAGGATAACACAATGGACACCACTATGGCCAAGAAGAAGAGGTAGACCGAATAAGACCTGGAGAAATGAGATAGAAGAGGACATACGAGCGCTAGGAATAGTAGATTGGAAAGCGAAATGTCAGAACAGAAAAGAATGGAGAAAGATAACAAATGCAGCAAAGACCAACAACAAAATGTGAAAAAAAGAGATTACGAGGATTAATCCTCCTCAAAAAATGGATTTTAAAACGCTTTCAGCGTTAGCCATAATCCAATGGATTGTAAGGCTTGATGATGATGATGAACTTTCGTTTTTATCTTAAAACCTTTGTAGCGTATTGAATAGATAACATGATAATAATAGTAATAATAATGTTCACCTCGATTTTTCTTAGAATTTTTTTTATGCAACCTTATGATTCTTTTGCACGATCATAAACGGTAGAAAAATCACTATCGGATTCCACTAAAAAAAAAAATGTATGGTGTCATTTAAATTTTTTGTGATGACGTCATAACTACAAAACAAATGAAAGTCGGAAGGTAAATCGCACGTATTAATGTGTATTTTTAAAATCTAAAATCGACCTGTTTCAGCGTTTTTTAAAACCCGGTTGAGTTCGCATTTTTTTAAATATTCTTTACTTTAAGTCCTCACTGTATATAAACTTTCTTACATTGTAATTGGCGTCTAAGATTGCTGAGAAATAACTGCATAACTAGAGTAAATTAATTGTTAGAAACAGTTACAGTTCTTCATTTTTTGCTATGACAGAACAGTAGTTGAAGTGAGCATGGGAGATATTTAAGTAAAAAGACAAACAAGGCAGAATCAAGGCTGGGAAAAGGTTGAGGAGTATGGTTTGAGGAAAAAATGACCTGCAATTGTCGCGTGAGGAGAATTCTTATTTATGGGGCGGATACATGGCGAGTAAAGGAAGAAACGATTGTAGATAGAAGATGGCAGACAGGGATAAAGAAGACACTAAAGCTAGACTGATCGACCCCGGACTATGTGGTACTACAAGAAACGGGGCTGAAAAAACTTGCAATAGAGGCAGGAAAAAGAGTATCAGGTACGAAAGAGATATAAAAACGAATTGGAAGGAAGACTTAGAAGGGATCGTAGTAGGAGAATTAGAGAAAAAAGAAGAAAGAAGCTGTACGGGGTGGGGATATCATGGATGGAAGCGACTAGGGTAGCAGAGGCGGGGAGAAATGTAGAATGGGAGGCGGTGATGAGATGAAAAAAAGTGGAGGCGCAGGCGAGGTTTGAAAAGACAAGAAAGTCTAAATGTAACAAAAGGTATAAAGACCAAGGAAAGGCGTTTTTAACTGAATAACAAATACGTTAACATTCCTTTCATCCCTTTCACAGCACTGTTATTGTTTAAAAATGCGACGAGCATAAATTCTTACGATTGTTGTTCGATTTTCTTTAGTGTGCAAGTTTCTGATGATTTAATACTTTTATCAAATCAAGTTTCTTTAATGAAAGAATACATACAGTGAGGACAAGAAGTAAGGAATATTTAAAATAAAAACGAACTCAACCAGTTTTTTAAAAAACGCTGAAACAGGTCGATTTTTGATTTCAAAAATACACATTAATATGTGCGATTCATCTTCCGACTTTCATTTGTTTTGTAGTTATGACGTCATCACAAAAAATAAATGGCAACAAAGATTTTTTTTTTGTGGAATCCGATAGCGATTTTTCTAGCCTTTATGTTGTGACAACCCCCACTTTTTTCTTCTGTTTTTAATAGACCTTCTTACTACTTAAACGGTGATGTAAAAAAATTGGTACCCTACATAATAATTTTTTTGAATAAATAAATTTTTTCTTGTAAACAAAAATTTTAATTTTTTGAAGAAAAAATGTTATTTTTTTCAGAAAAGTTCTTATGTAAAGAATTAATTCGGTAGTCACCACTTAAACATCAAGGAGGTCTATCAAAAGCAAAAGAAAAAAATAAGAGCTGTCATTTAAAAAAATCGATAATGACGTCATTGCACCTTAAAGCTTCACTCTTCGTCTTGGATACATAAATTACTGTTATTTGTTTTAATTTAGAATGTTTACGATTATTATTTTTACTAAATTATAACCACTGGCGATCTGAAGTAAATGTGTTATTTATTCAAAAAAATTGTTATGTGAGGTACCAATTTTTTTATATTACCGTTTAAGTAGTAAGAAGGTCTATTAAAAGCAGAAGAAGAAAGTGGGGGTTGTCATTTAAAAAAAAATTATGATGACGTCATTGTGCAAAAACAAATGACGTCATTCTAAAAAAATTAACGTCAGAAGACGGCATTTTAAAAACAAAAATTGACTTGTCCGAGCGATTTTCTTAAAAATATTATAAAACGCTTTTATGAATTTTGTTCCAAACTTTATCACCACACTGTATATTACATGTGTGTATTAATTAAATAAATAAATACCTTTCGACAGAACAGCGAAAGTGTAAAAACATAATTAAAATGTTCAATCGGTGAACGTGCATTTTCAAATGAAACTTTATGCTAATTTTTGCGCACGTAAACCGGAACCCTTCGTGGCTGGTTTATTAAGGGTGACTAGATATTTAAAATAAGGACTGTCAAGAGAGACAAAATAGATACGATCAGCATCTCTTGGTTAGTGTGAAATAATGCCCGTGGGGCTTCGAACAGACGAGCAGTGTTCTATACCTCTATAAGGGCGACAAAAGTGTGTCATAAATAAAATCCGATTAATGTGGATCATTGTTGGCCCACAAAAATTTAATTAACCAATAAATTTCGAATGTTTTCTTTCGTGAAAATTTATTTATTTTTAAACATATAAGTGATTTCTCATGTATATATTTTATGTATACAAGATTATTATTAAAATATAGACGTATTTTATTAATCAAAATCTCCAATAACGTAAGCTGCATAAAATAATCATAAATGTTCTCCAAATTGTTCTTGGAGAGCAGACTGCGGCGGGATCTCGCTGATTACAATTGCTAATATACCCTCAACCAGAGTCCCAGTTTTACCGTGTGGCTCAAAATAGTCAGATCGAAACAACATGATTAAGATACTGCAAAAAAATGTATATAAATTTTATTTGAAAGGCATTGCGAATACAAAAATAAATATTTTATGTTATATAATTATAATTATATCTAAAACTATCAGATGCAATATATTTAGATCTATATTAGAAATAAAATGTTATTACAAATAGTTGTCCAAATATATCTTTTAATGCATATAAAAAATTTAAATAATGTCAGGAAACTATTCGATATTTCCCGAAATAGTGTATACCTAGTTATTCACGATCATAGATTACTTAAAACTGCAAAGCGTGATATTATTATATAATAACGTAAAAGTCGAAATATAAAAAATATAAATATAAATTCAATATAACAGGACGAGTATCCACACTGTATATGCGAAAGCAGGGCACATGGCATGTATACGTACCCGTGGCGCGTATCTCATTCATACTTTTGCATAGAAAGTAGTCATTTTGTATGTACGATAAAGCGCGCGTTACAGAGGGAATTCGTGGATCAGAAGGAGACAACAACAATACGTTAACATGCAAACGTTGTCTCGTGTTCGGGAGAAATTCAGCGGGGTAAGGGAAAGCATTGTAGTTACCATATATCCAGTGTTCTCAAGTCAGCCGAAGAGTCAAGTCGAGCTTTTCACTAAAATTTCATAACAATTAAATCAATTTTTAAGTGTGCAAAAGTGAAAAATGCAACTTTAGTAAACGTCGCGTCGAAAGCTCCCCGTAGTCCTTGCCGCATTCATTTAAAGCCACAACCTCCACGTCACCTAAAACTCACTAGAGAAATGAACGCAATCACTAATGATCTATGTACGATAAGAACTACAGACGTCAAGGACGCGTTTGTCAAGTTGCGGAAATGCATCAGGACATGTGGATTTCACCAGGCGACGGTTGTGGTGGGGGGATAGAACACGTGCTTAGGTACGACTGAATATCTTTATAGCATGACGTGTAGAGATAGATAGTTCATAACAGTAAAGTTATGTTAATAATAGCTGATTTTATTTTATTTTGTGTGAAGTTTGTTATATAAGTTTTTGATATTTAAAATTAAAGGATTTTTAATTTGCATAATACTTAGGACAGGTTACAGACACAATCTACAATATCGTAACGGTAACCTATTTATTAGAACATTTCAGTAATTATCCTCATATTAATATTTAATATCATCTAATGTTTAGGTGTCATTAAATTGTTTTATTAATTTTATATAGTCCTTAGAAAGGACTCCACTGTTTCACGAAAAGTAATTGAAAACAATGCTACATAAAAATAATTCAAAGTATTGCGAACATGGAGATATAACGAAAATTGCTAATTAATTAATTAATTGTTTAATACACTTAATATCGTGTGCTTTAAAAATGCTATAAAACAATACTGCATTCATGCATAATATATTATATTATATTATATTCATGTTACTTGCAAGATCTTTGTTACTTGCAGGATCTTTAATATCAGGCTGGTATGTTGTCAATTGTAAGGTAATATACATTGTGCTGTGTCTTCCTCTGTCAATCTGTTTCTAGTACATGATTTAGTACAGAAAAAAATCTTTCACAAGAGTAAGTGGACGAGAAAATGGTTAATGCGATTACTAATTTCTTAGCAAAGGCATCTGGCATACTACTCCACACTTCTAGTATTGAGTTTTCAATGCGGGATTTTTACTCTCTATCCTCTGACATTCGATGACATCCCAATTTTTCAAATAGGATAACATTGCAGATCTGCATTCTGAATTTCTAAATTTTCTAATTCCATCCAATTAATGAGGTTGTTATCGAAATCCTTAATGTCGAATAAACCCGAATAATTTACAATTTTCAATAGCCTCTCAGTTCTTTTGAAATCTTTAAATCTGTTTGAAAATTGTTCTTTAATAGAATAAAGAATTGGAAAAGTACATCGATAAAGTTAAAAGTTTTCAAAGGAAGATTTAAAAATTCATATTTAAAAACATATCCTCCTATCCTACACGTAGCTATGAGCAGCATTTACTGAAGCTCGAATTTAGCGTTTATTCCTTTCAAATGCGAAGTGTTATTATACAGAATGATGTTTAAAATTGTTAACAGCATGGTATGTTGCCGTGATTTGTTATCTTCATTTAATTTGCATGTTCCGCGTCTTAAATCCAAATTGCACTAAACATTTAAACACTTAGTTTCAAATTCAATTAATTAATTATAATTCACCTGTAACGAATATATGCATACATTTCTTGTTATTTATGGAGATGGGGAAATACATATAAACTCCTAGACAAAATTAACGCACCATGTTTGTAAATTAGAATTTTTTTTAAACTCCGAGTTAAACTGATTGAATGTCAACAATAAATCAGAGTGATTGATGGACAGTTTAAAAAGCTTTTACTAAGAGGAAACAGTAAAACTAACAATTAACCAAGCAAAAACATCATAACTATCGAAACTTTTAGAAAATATGAAAGTCTATTCAAAAAATGATTTAAATTTTTGTTAAATCATTATGTCTTCATGCTTAATATTTTATTTAATTTTATTACAAATAATAACAGAAATAAATAATACGAAATTTGTTGTAACTTAATACTATTTAAAAAATATGTTTTCCGAATAAAACTGAAAACGTGTATATAGACGAAATTACATACGTAGTTAATAAAACATTTCAAACATTTGACCACAAAATGATACTGTCCGAATTTTTCAGCGTGTAATTTAAATGCCTGAGGTTGCGCCGTTATTGCGGTCATTTATTTTTTTACGACCTATATTTTTCTAAACCTTTGTAATGAAATGACCATCTAGGACTGTCATTATAAAATTATTTATATTTTTTGTAGAACGAATTATTTACAATTTTTATCCTTTTAATATTACGTTGTTTTTATAAAATTGAAGTATTTACGCTGGCATTTCGGCAATGTCTTAAATGGACATTTTCGAAGAAAAAAATTACTGGTATGAACTATTGTATAATTAATTTTTTAAGAAAACAATTGAAAGTTTTAAGTAAATATTTAAATATATAAAATTCTTTTGGAATTAAAATCTTTCTCTTAGATTGTAACACCTTTAGTTTTTATAATAAAACAAGTCTCCTTGATTATATGTTGAAAGCTAATTCGTTTATGATGAGTAGAAAAACCTAATAAAAATTATACGTTACCTGAAAACACTTGTCTCTTTTACTTAAATTACACACTATAGTTTGCTGTAAAACATCTAGAAAATTTACTAAGAAATTTACCGTTTAGTTTAATAATATACCAGCACATTTATGTCGCATGAGATATAGATAAATGACAAGTTATCTTTAGTTATTTATAACGTTCTTTAGAAAATAAAATTGGGCATAATTGGAGTTACTGACTGATTGAAATTCATATAAGTGGAAACTACTAAAAATTTCTTTCTCCATTTACTCTTATTAAATCTCCTATTGCTCTTAAAGGAAATTTGCGTAAGTGGAAATATATCAAAGGAATTCGAAATAAGGAGAATAATTTTACTAGTAACCACTAATCTTACATGAAATTTTTGCCAGCAAAATAAATTATGTTCACGAGCATGCTCTATGTTTTGAACATATTGCTGTGTTATTCCCCAATGTAATTAGATTAAATAAATTAATTAATGGATATAAATATAATAACTTGAATTATGGCAACGACAAACAAAATATTAAGACACATGGTACTTAAAAAATATATTTAAAAAAACACAGCATTTAAATTGGCGCCCAACGTGGGGCACGATGCGGAAAACATATGGAAGAAGTACTTCCGATTTTGGAACAAGAAGAAATGGAAATGTTTCAAGGAGAAGCCGTAAGATACACTCCACAGGATGTTGTACTGGATGAAGAACTAGCGCAAACTATCCTGAAAAAGATTTACGTTCCAGACCTTCTTCACGAGAAACACGTGCATTACCAGAAGAAAGGCATTATAATTTTAAATCGTTTGTATATTTTATGAAAGGACAAATTCATTGTTTAGTGACATCTATGGATAGAGTAGAAAATAATCAAGATAGTTTGACAAAGAAAACAGATAATAATCAAAAAGGAAATAAAAAAAAAAACAAATGAAAGATAAGAGATATGATTTTTTTGTTTTACAAGATGGTTTGACAGAGAAAATGGATAGTAATTATAATAATTTAACAAGAGAAATATAAAACAATCAACAAGAAATGAAGGATTTACGGAAATGCTTATTGTCACGAATGGAAAATTCTAAAGTTACAAAACGTGTGATGGAACATGGTGACAAAAGTTTCGCTCTAAAATAGAAAATTTTGGAGATAGAATAAAGATATGGAATAAATCTAAATTAACAGAAATAAATAACAAGAACGGGAAGAAGGAAGAAGATATTGAAGAAATAAAAGTTACAGAAGATGAAGTTATCAAAGAAAATTTATTTCCCAACACTGAAGGGGATAAGAAAAAAATTCTGAAGTGGAAAAAAATATTGTCAAAATTGAAGAAATTAATGTGTAGATAGCATTAATTGAAAATTTAAATATTTCTTTAGAAGGAGAGAAGAATAAAAAAGTGCAAAAGGAAGACTTCATATTAAAAATTTAGAAGAAATTGAAGAAAGAAAGAGTTGATAGCTTCAAAAGTTTGGAAGTTTTTAATGAAATTAATGTGGGGAACACATTAATAGAACTTTTAATCATCGAAATGAAGAAAATATGAAGTGCTACAAAGAGAAGAGAAAAACATTAAAAAGTGGCAAAATTAAGAAATATTCGATTTCGTTAAATTATTAAAAATTAAAAATAACGGAACCTTCAAAATTCATAAATGTGTTCATCAAAACAAGGAAAACAAAGAAACACGAGAAGAAAAAATATGGCAGGCAAAGAACCCATAATTCGAAAATGGTTTAAATGGAAAGGATTAGCAATTCTCGGATACTTCTATGACGAAATTTTTGGAAATATTTTACTATACAGGTTGTTCAAAGTTATCTGCGCACTATTGTTATTTTTGTTATTTTTGGAGCTACAGAGTCGGTTAAATTAGCAAAGATGCAGTGATTTTTCCGCTGATTACAACGGTCCACACAAAAAAACAATTCAGAGCCAACTCAGATAATTAGATTTTTTTAAATGGAACAATGTGTATATTTATGTAGCAGTCGGTAGAAAATGAAATTTTGCACGTGGGATAACTTCGTTATTAGAGAAGCTACAGTGTTGGTCAATGCATCAAAAATGTGTAGTTTTTTCTACTGATTACAATTGCCAGTCGCATTTTCGAACTGCTTGCTTTGATACTCATTTACTTATTTTATATTAAAATTTGGCCTTTCATCTTACGGTTGTACTATTAGAAGAGTATTCTATGTAAAATTTAACTTTTTATGAATTAAAATATACAGGATGTCTCATAAAATTTTTTTTTGTTAGTTCGAAAATGCGACTCACAACTGTTTTTTTGAGTACGCCATTGCAATCAGTAGAAAAAACTACACATTTTTGATGTATTGACCAACACTGTAGCTTCTCTAATAACGAAGTTATCCCATGTGCGGTGACCTGTATTAATGTCGTCATAGCTCTTTTGTTTTTCATTTCTGGGTTATAGTAGTATAAGAAGATTTTGTGCAAAATTTCATTTTCTACCGACTGCTACATAAATATACAGGGTGTTCCATTAAAAAAATCTAATTATCTGAGTTGGCTCTGAAATGTGATGCGCAATTGTTTTTTTTTTTTTGTGGACCGTTGTAATCAGCGGAAAAATCACTGCATCTTTGCTAATTTAACCGACTCTGTAGCTCCAAAAATAACAAAAATAGCAATAGTGCGCAGATAACTTTGAATATCCTGTATACAGTTGGTAACTGTTTACAATTAAAATTAAATTTAATAATAATCGGACTTGTTAAGATATTGGACATGATTCGATGTGATCTGTTGATCTCATCACAGTGATATGACGTGGAGTTTTTATATATTTTCGATTTAATGAATTAATTTTTTTTGGTCCAATTTAAAAAATAAATAATTTTATATGCAAATATTAAATGTTTACGAATTCAAAATAAATTTTTTTTAAGACATTGACATTCATGAGTACACTGTACACAGGTGTTTTTATTTTTTCCTGTAAACTTCAAAATTAATTAATAGCTTGACTGGTTGGATCTTCGCCTGTGAGAGAGATCTCGGTTTCTAGTTACTTTGATGTCTAAATTGGTTCAATAGTTTGTCAAGAGTTGCCGCCACCATTGGCGTAATTGGTGCTCTAGAGGTATAGGCGGACTTCTAGAGTAAAAGCTCATACTTAAACATATTCTTACTTAAAAATAAACTTACAATTAGGTAATACGTCGTTATTATTTATTTATTTATTAATCAAAGTCAATGTTGCCAACCAAGAAATTTGGTTGCTTTTTCTCGATCATGTAGGACTAAAACTGTATTAAAGTATCTGATTCTGATAGCAAGCTAAACTTTTACGTAAAAAAATAGAGTCAAGTACGTTCCTCACGTTGAATTATTATTCAAAAATTTAATTGACGTGCGAGTTTGTCATCTTGACCTTGTTGATTAGATATAAAATTTGGCGTATTTTTGTGCATTTATTAGACGTGCGAAGGCCACCTGATTTTATCAGAAACGTTGATGACGTTTTACGTTTTTTTTTTTTTTATTCTGACGTAACATTTTTAAAGATGATGTTATTTTGACCGGAGAGTAACATTATTAAGAACACCCATGCATTTTTAAAACAGTTGCTAATTATTTAACAATTGAAAAGCGACTAAAGTGATGTTTGATGAGTTTGTTTCAGTCTAAAGAGAAACGGCCATAAATGAGTCTATGAGGTTCGGTCATTTATAAAAATTGTATACTTACTGTTACGCAATGACTATGGTTAAACATAATTAACAATAATTCTATTTTCGAATAAGGTACCCGACGTTTTATCATTTTCGTCATAGAATTTTATTTTATTTCCGAAGTAATTTGTAATATTTTTAATTGATTATATGGGAAAGTGTGAAATATGTATTCGATAATTAACAATAGATCGTTAATAAGCAATCTTTAAACTGTATGTCCTCGATAAACATCTTATCGAATATACAAAGGCTCTTATTAATAAGTCGTGCAATGTTTTAAATTATTGTGATATACGGTGATACATAAGTTTAGCTGAATAAAGTAGTATTATTATTAAATTTATCATTCCATTAATATTTGTAACATCGTAAAATTTCTGTAATTATTATTAAATAAGATCATTGTACATATTTTGATAGACACAGATGTATAGTTATTTATTTTGTAAAATAAAATTGTCTTTAGTTTTTTTATACATTTATTTATGTTCCAACAAATAATAACATACATTAAACAGTAAAATTATTATATACCAAGATTTAACATAAATTAACAAAATAATTTGATTACTTATTGTTTTCCTTGATAAAGAAATTATGTATACACATCACTCACATCAGTGATGAAAAAAAATTTTAGTCTACTTCTCCGAATTTACGAACATAGTATAGCTAGCAAGTTTATCCAAATCCAACCTATTAATAAAAAAAAAAAAAAAAATCCAGATGCACTGGTATTAGAATTTCATATACACTGTGTTGCTTTAAATTTGGGACATAGGGATTTTACATGTAAAATTGAATTATTGCAAATGAAGGGTGCACGGGAATAACGATCAAAGTCACATTTTAAGCAAACTGAGAAAACTGAACCTTTATTTTTGAAACTGTATAACACTTGCACAAATAAAACGTATGTTTTTTTAAAATTTGTTTATTCTACTGCATTAGGTTCCTTAATTAATCTGAACGTCGACATCAAACAGAGCAAACAATTTTATTTTCATTTTCGATTAAATAAACAATCTTTTGTAAGAACATACTATTTTTAGAACAAATATTAGTTATAGAGAAATGATAAAATTTTACTGACTTACTGACGCATCGTTGCTAATTACCTTTACGATAATAAATACTACACTTTAAATTGTTTACATAGAATAGAACTTTTTAAATTATAAAATGCGTCATGCCGTTATTATGAGCTAGTCCGACGCAAAATTTCGAATTTATACCCCATTGTGATCCTTTTTTTTGTATTTAGTTAATAAAATGCTTTCATTTATCTGGTACTTATGCAAGTTCAGTTTAAAAAATATTCAACCAAATTCAAAATAATTTATATTTCATTGTAAAATTATGAACAATAAATGTGACTAACATCATTTAGATGTGAGCTTATATAAACATTGCGGGACGACGCCACTGCAATGCGCCGTGACGTCCGGCGTCTTCATCCCCTCTTCAATGGCGTCGATTCGGTGCATTTCCTAAAACGAATTGAAAATGTAGTGTGCATCTCTAAGTTAGAAAAACGTACTCCTTTGTAAATGAAAAATTCATTCAAAAAGCATGGACGTACTGAATTTATAAGGTAAGAAAATATTTTTCATGATCGAAATTTCAAACATTACATATATATACATAGCAGGTTTAAAATCGTTATAAAATATGTAAGTAATAAATGCTAAAGAATGAAACAAAAATATATCAAATATTCGAGTTCTCCGTTAAAAATCGATAAATTTTTGGGTCAGTGGTTTTCTGTTATTCGTATTCTGTGCGAAAATAAGGTCACAGTTACGATAATGCGAGATGGTGTTTGTGTGAATGAAACGACGTATTTGTATGGAGATTTTTGTCGATCGGAGATGTTGGTAAACAAGCGAGTTCGATTTAAATGTATAATTGTCTGCGGTGGGAGCCGTCATTCTCGTCGTCATCTGTTTTCGATGAACGGCATTTCTTGGTTAAAACAAAATCAAAAAATTTTTGAATTCCCTAACCTTAAAAATAAATTGTGTTACTCGTGAATATTCCATTTTGTTGATTTATCAGATTTTTCTTGAGCATAAAGGTACAGGGATCGAGGTATAGTTTCATTGTTATCTTTAATGATTTCCTCCGTTATAAGTTTATAAGGTTTCAATTCGATTTTTTTTTTTATTTGCAAAACCAATAAATGTGAACTCGTACAACAACGGAGTAGTTATTTTTCTTGTTTTTAAAGTATTTTTATTTTTGTCGATAAATAATTTTTTTCTTACAATGGAAAATCGTTTATTGTAAAAATAACAGATCTTTGTCAAAATTTTCAATTTTTTTCTACATTATCAAATTGTCTTCAAAGAAAATATATTTTTTGAACCCGGCTGTATATGCTAAATACAGTCGGGTAGAAAATATTTTTTTCTCCAGTTTTCTAAAATGGGGGATTACTGGTCTACTGGCTTAATCGATAGGGTTGAAGTCTTAGTAGGGAACGTTGTAAATTTATATCACAGGCTTAAGTTTACCATGCTTCTGACTTTGAGTTAACCTTCTGACCAACCATTATGATTAGGTTTTCCACGTGTCCCTAATCCTTGCAGCGTATGCTGGAATAGGCTTTGACATCTGTAAGACGGTCGTGGCAGCAACCGAATTTCTCCGTTTCAGTCCAGTTCCAGTCCATTCTTGAAAGTGACTGAGAAGAAAGGGAACAAGATGGAAAATTTAATTAATTTCTTCTTTGTTTATTATTATTTGTTATGAAATTTTTCTGTAAACAAAATTATTCCCCTTTAAGAAATGTATGTATTATCATACAGGCTGCATATTTTTCGAGGCTAACCATTCGTATCTCGTTTAGCTTACAAAATCGTTTAAATTGAAGTAGGATGATTTTACAGAACTTATAAATAATTATAAATAAACAAGTTACAGTCAAAAACTAAATTAAATGGAACCCAACTAAATTAAATGGAACCCAACTAAATTAAATGGAACTCAACTAAATTAAATCGAACCCAATAACATTTACATTCAAATGGAACCCAACCTAACCCAATAGATTCTGTTTCCGGAGAGCTTATAATGTAATGTTTCATATTCTCGAAACTCATAGAATAAAAAATGTTAAATAATAATTTGAAGACGAACCGGTGGAAAAAAATAAAAATCATGAAAGTCCGTCGAAAATCAAATTACAAAAAAAAAAACAATTGAAAAACGCATTGGGTTACATTTGGATTTCGCTCGATGATTTGTTTGAATATAATAATGTGTGTCGGACTAGATGGGTTTGTTTCTGACTACGAGCGTTTAGGATTAGGTTTAATAAGTTTGATGCATTACGACACTTGCCGAGAGATGGCGCTGTGTATCAGTTGTAAATTGCAACTGCCGCACCTGGCATTAGTCGCTCACAATAGCCGTACTGACGATGGATAATAATCCAGAAACTAAGGTTGGTTTGCGGATGTGAACGATTATTATACAGTGTGAAACGATAAAATGCATTTTTTTGCTTTCCCTTTCTTGTTAGTGACAAAGATTTGTTTCAGAGTTTGAATTATACTGTTGGTAAAATGTATTTTGTAAATTATTTAAAATTATACAGGCTGTTGAAAATTAAACAAAAATTTTATATGGACTATACTTTAATTATTATTTTATGTGCTGAATTTATTTATATAATGTGTTGATGAGAGCTTTGCAAAATCAAAAATACGCCCCGAACAGCCTGCATTTTTTCAGTTTTTTCCAAATATGTCAAAAACAAATAGGTAGAACTTGTTTACGAATTATTAATGAGCAACAAATTTTCCCTAACTTAACCGAATTTGTATACCTTAAGCTAAGCTAGATACCAATGTTGAGCCTCGAAAAATGGCCAATCTGTATATAATCGCATATTCATAAATGAGGATTCAATCAACAGGTGAAATCTTTCCGGGGCATCGATTTATGTAATAGGCGGCCGTGGATATACAACGAATAAACAAAATTTATCGTCACGAACAACACTTAACGACGAATTTATAGGCAAAACCAACGGTGAAAACATTAATTGTCACAATATAATTTATTTTCGTCGACGTGCTCGCAATGCAATTGCCAATTTTGCCAACTTGGACTAATTCTATCGCAAAACGCAAAGATGAAAACATTTGCAGAAAAACGAAAACAAAAAAAAAAAAAACTTTGAAAGTTACAAGCGGTAAACGTAAAACGAATACATAGTTTCAAGTTTCGACATACAATGGAAAACTAAACAACTTTTAGTTCCGGTGAATTTCCTCTCCCGAATTATTTTCTCTGGAAAAACGTTTGTAAGTTTTAAAAGTTTACGATGAAACACAAAAAAAGACGGATGTTTTTACTGAAAAGCTCTGTATATGGAGTGAATCTGAAGGATGTGACAAACAAAATTTATTTAGAAGACGAATGCCAATAAACATTTTTTTCGATGTTGAAGATAGAACCGCCGTTTTTGCAGATTTAGAGGTTAATGTCAGCTTTCAACTGTTAAAATTGTGCTTAATCGTGTAACATTTTAACTATGTTTCCTTGATCTAGTAATTTTTTATTGTACAGGGTATGTCACGACGAGTTTTCGTTAGAAGAATATAGAAAACTAATAGGAGTTAAGTTTTGAAAATTTGCAAATATTAGTTTCGCGATACGCTCTTTCGATTTAAAATAGTTTCGAATTTTTTCTTCTACCGGTTATGCCGTAAATGGATATCAACTTCTTTATTTTAAATGGAACACCCCATTTTTTATGATTGATTCGTATTCCCGAGGTAATTTTAAGGCGAGTTTGTCTAATAAACTTCCCCTCTAAAATTAGCCCTTCACGAAATATTTTAATTTTTGAAAAAAAATTGACAGCTGCAGGCTATTACTCATAACAACATTCTCAAAAAATGAATGTATACACAAATTTAAAATTTTAGTTAATTATTTTGGAAAGTATACTGCATCAAATGCGGTATTATAAACTTCACGAAATAATACAGGTGTTCAGAAAACAATGTCAAACTTTTCATCCAGAAAATATCAATATCTTGTTAGTTTTAAATAGCAACCTATATTTTTTTCAGTTTCATTACATTGCTCGCTCGAAATTAGGGGCAGTATGTATTTACTTCCCTATAACTAAACGTCTTAGTTTCAGAGTTATTTTGG